>VYZS01013080.1:1222-22997 GCA_013400695.1 Neodrepanis coruscans | reverse complement strand
CTCAGCTTCTGCCTGGGCATTCCATGACTGACTTCTCTCCAAGACCACTCTCACTACTTCTTGTTTTCTACAAAAGCAAAAACAGTTTCTGAAGCACAAATTTGTGCTTGAGTACTTGATGTACCTGTTCTTTGATTGCTTTTTCAACCAAGGATTTTCCTCTGCTCATACGTACCTACATTAAAAGATAAACACATTTGTAGCAAGGTGAGACAATTTACATTGCTGTTAACAAATACATGTTAACTGTAAGAGTATCTTTTTGTTCACTGTTAACTTTTCAATTATGTGCATCTTTCTCACATGATTACAGTTGATACAGTCTAAGGAAAAAAAAAAACAAAACCCAAACAACTAAACAACCCAACAAGTAATCATTTTCAGCCAAAGCCGGTCACTGCATGGCTGAAGCAATGTTAGTGTTGGAACAACACAGACGGTGGGAATAAGCAGGCAGCAGCACACACTGAAAGAGGAAGTTTCATCAGCTGGGGTTTGTACAAATGAAGATAACAGTCACGAATATAATCATAGCCTCTGTCTTACTGCCTTCCTTTCTATCACCAGTCCTTTTGTATTTCATGCTGTTTATTCATAATGAGCTACCTTTGCCTATCCAGGTCGTATACAAAATGATCTCATCTATGCAATGCAAAGACCAGCCTGCAGACTGGCTCACAGTCGTGTTTTAATTAAGTAACACATATATAGTACAGCTAATTATTTCTAACTGTATTCTGAAAGGAAACAAGGCTTGCTCATGTAAGAAATTTCACATAAACCTACACAAATTCAAATACTTACTGTTGCAATTAACACGATTGTCTAAGAAAGAGCTCAGAAAAACTTAATATTCCTAATATTTGATTTTAATTATTTTTTGAACTATCAAGGAGTGCTTTTGCTCCTATCTGCACTAACAACACCACATCAGCCAGACTTTAATAGGCTGTGTTGCTAAAAAGAGAGGAATCACTGGATGCCCTCACGTGCCTATCCGTATTGATCCAGGTGTAAAACATAATATCATCAATGTTATACATCAGACATACTACCTTCTAACAGATTTTGGTGTACTCTGCCTATTTCCAAGAAAGGCTTCTTTCTAAAATCAGTTTCTGAAACTTCGCTGAATTAATTTGAGTTAGTTAAGTTTAACAAGTTAGCCTGAGTAAGTTTTAAAACTATATCTGAAAGAAAAACCCCTATTCCCCCAAGGCACTGCTGCCATCTTTAGGAAAGGAAATAGAAGAAAAATTCTAAGAGCACATCCCATGGGCTGTACCCAATTCACAGTATTATTACTAAGAAACTTACCATGTCTACCACCTTAAATGAACTTCCATCACGTCGATCTTTTCGGTTGCCAGGATGAGGTGAACCATTTCCTCCAATATGTGCAGAATCTGGGCTAGGAACAGGAGAAATCTGGCCACGAGTCGATGCAAATTTTGCCTCCTTTTTATTAGTCACAAGATAGTTGATATCTTTACTAAGAAAACTCTCCACTCTCTAAAAATAGAAAACAAGTAATTATTTCAGGACAATAGATCAGTAACTCAATTTTACATTGCATACTTTAAAGAAAAGTGACAGAACTTGTAGAATAATTAAATTCCAAAACATTGAATTAACAAGGAGATACATTGTAAATATAAAAATTAAGTTGCACTAGCATCTTACCAGTCCCAAAACCTAAGTTCACTTTATTTTGTAATCTTTATCAAAACAGCTTTGCAATGTTTTGATTATTATCATATCATATAATTTTGGACTATCTAGCTGTAATAACTCCAAAATAGAAGAATTCAAATGCTGCATTGAGGAATAACAGAATAATTCAAGGAAAACCACTGTCTATATAATTTTATGTGACAGAAATTAAGTTTAGCTGAACATTTCTATGTAAAGGCATGTGCATGCAAACATATAATTTAATCTGTGAGAAGCCACAAATTTATTGAGTTCAGAACCAACAGAAAAATTAAAATTTCAGGATATTATGTTTCACACCTGTAGAATTCATAACACTTTTCCAAAAGGTAAAGTCTTTAGTAGATTCATAGTCATACTCAGCAATATAAATATGCGGTTACCCTATGCTCATCCTCTTCCATTTTGCTCTTTCGGCCTTTCATTGCCAACTGCTGAGTGATTATCACCTATTTGCCTTGCTACTTCTTACCAGTTCAGGTAGGTTAAAGTATTTTCCTTTCTTCTGCTAATCAGCTTGGAAAGTACAACTCACACAGGCCTGAAACTGTGCTCTACGTATCTTTTACAGAAACAGGACAGAGAGAGAGAGGCACTTTTGAGTGCACTCCATAGAAGCAACAATGAAACGTGGTAATTGATCTTGAGGGTGTTAAGCACCTCAGACTGAGGCATTTACTCCTCAAAATAAGCCAAATAAACTTCCGTCTCTGGTTTGTAACTCTACCTTTCACACATGAACTCATAAAATCCTCTTTCAGAGAGAAAAACAAAAGACAGCATGCACTTCTTTGATGTTAAATGTAAAATGAAACATTTAATTCAATATCATGTTATTGCTATTTATTCCTTATTGCTTCTATGATTTCAGACAACATCTTGATTTACAAGCATCAGTTTCATAAAGCTGCTCACTGTTCCTCTGAGGTCAAAGAAGTATTGCCAAAGCAGAATTCAGAACAGCCAGCAACTTAAGCAGATGCCTTTTGCCTCTGTGCTTAAAGGGTAATTAGTTCTTTAATAGCTAAGTTTTTTCTACCCCAGTTCAAACATTCAACTTTAAAGTTAACTAAGAAATTGCACTGTTTGTGTTACTACCATATCCTGTATCCTGTATCAAAAACTTAATTTCATACAACAGAGAGAATTGGGAAAAAAAATTATAAGCATCTTACTAATCTATTATTTAAATAAGAGTATTCAAAAATACTTTTTAACATACTCTGTGCAGAAAGTACTTAGTGAAGTTACTGACTTACAGTAAGCATATGCAAAACCCTTCCTTCAAGCTCCTTCAGGTTCAGCTGAACATTAGTTGTATCATGTAAACATGTCAACATATTCAGAAACAGCACCAAAAAACCACTTCAAACAATGAAACTTAATTAATTTCAGGCAAAGGGAATAATCAACTGAAGACAAATCTTTATACTTCTGTTACAATCAGAAAAGCAGCTTCTCTTGAAAAAGCACAAAGTAATTTATTGGTAAGCTTATTGTCTCAATGTTTAACACAAACAGAGAAAAATAAAATCCCCACAGATATAGTACAAATAACATGACAATGCAGTCACAAAGAACATATAAAACATTCCATACGTGCAGATTCCCTTCTAGATTCATACAGGTCTCTATTACTAACTTACCCCTCCCAGCTCTTTGAGGTCCTTTCCTAATTTTTCAGAGATCACATTTGATGGGATATCGAGGTAAAACACTTTTCCAGTGAGTGGCTTATATTTAAGTTTCTCTGGTTTTCCTGTATCTTTTTTCACATTCTTGAGAGAAGATCTTATCTTTTCTGTTTTTGCTTGTATTCCATCTGCTGAAAAAAAATAAAAAAGCAATTTAAACAGAACTGGGTTTTTTGGGGGGAGAGGGGGTAGGAAAATTCCTAAATTATGGAAGTGGACAAGCAAATTTCCACAGAACCATACAAGGAGCTTGGGCTGGAAGGGATCTTAGAGATGACACAGTTTCAAACCTCCTGCCACAGACAGGGACACCTTCTGTTAGACCAGGTTGTTCCAAATCCCATCCAACCTGGACTTGAATAGGACTTTTACAAAACAGGTCTATGTTAAACATGTCAAACCCCAAACATTAAGAATAATGGGCCTTACAAGATTCTCCTTAAATAATATCTGAAAATGAACTTTTCATTTCAGTTGCTATACAAATTAACAATTTTCTCACCAGTGTGGCAAGTATTTGCTGCCCGTGTACAGTACATACACTACTTTCAGAGTCACTGAGAACCACAAGAACATTTTAGAACAGAATCTCTCTCTCTCTCTTCTCCATCAGAAATAGCAAAGATTCATATGGAGCGTTTAAAAAAAAAAAACAGTCAAAAGCAACTGAAACACCAAAAAACACAAGACCTAGATCCTACCATTTATCTGAATTTTCACCACACACTTGAGATGCAGGACAAATAAGCTTAAAGTTCAGAACCATTCCAGTCATGATCAATCTTTCTGTCCCAGTTGAGTTTAATTCTAAGAACTAAGAAACCACATAAAGCAACTGAACTGTGCTGATGAAGTTACTTGATGCTCAACACAGAGCTATTCACGCAGGGCTGACTGTTAAGACTAGACATTTAAATAAGCAAATAAAAAAATTCAATCTTGGTAAGAAATAAGCTTCATTTCTTAAGGGAAATCTTGGAGTGTGGTGGAGTTTTACAGAGAACATCAGCTCAACGCTGAACAGCAATCAAAAAATCAGAAAAAAAAGAAAATCAGAAATTGCCATGAAACAGAAAATGAAACAGTTCACTTTATTATGCCACTTCATAAACATGGGACTCAGCCTGCAAAAGAGTAACAAGACGATCAAAGGTATGAAGAATAACCTTGTTCTGTAAGATTTTGTCCGTCTGTTCAGTGAATAATTTAGGGGAAAAAATACAGATATACTAAACTGAGACCATACAGAGAATAGCTAAACAGCCTATTCCAGTTTTGGAGAACCAAACAAAACTAGGAGCCAGGTAGAAAATGAAAAACAGAAATTTATTCTCTATGCAGCTGGGCAACCCTATGTAGTCTGCTGCCCAGGAATGCTGTTGATACAGAGATGTGATTTCTAGGGGAGGCTGCACAAGTTTAACTAAGAGGAGTACTTGGAGAGGGTTCTAAGCACAAAGAAGCGACACACAACTCCTGCCCTGTAGGTAAACAGAGCTGGAAACTAGCAACTGGAAACTATTATGTGAAAGCAATTGTACTTCTCTGTTCTTACTTCCACAGGAATCCATTTACTATGACAGATACAGAATCATCCAAGACCTGCATGTGTTCCTTTTACATTGTCTTTTCCTCCTCTCTGACTCATTTCTGATTGCTTCTCTTCTGGAGGAGCTCAAGACAATGAGGGCTGCTAAAGGAAGTGAGCACGCCTCTTCTGGAGACAAAAAGCCAACAAGTTAAAGTATTTTTCCCCTCCCTGAAAGGGTCTTTAATAGGAGAGGGCGCAGAACCACCACTCGCTCTGTTTGTGAGCAGTCGACTTTGTAGAGCCGACAAGACAAAAAGCCTCAGAGAAATAGGAAAATGGGGAAGCACAGAATGGCATAACTGATCCAGGATCTCCGGAAAAGCGGATGATAAGCAGGCGCCCAAGCCAAATTCTGCAATGATCAGGGATCGAACGCGGGGTTATACCCAGCACACACCACGGCAGTTTAAAAATTAACACACTGAACAATGGAATTAACCCTGGAGCACGCATATCAAACTCCTCCGTGCTGCCCAGAAGCCGGGAGGAGCCAGCAGGCCCCAGACACCACGGAGGGTCCCTCTCACCGTCCAGGCCCCAGAGCCCTCCCCGCCCGCCCCCGGCCCAGCACAGCCCCGCCGGTGGGGCCATTCCCACACACAACCAGCCATCGGCGCCGCGTTTTTTTAGACATCACGTACGGAGTTGCCATGTATGGCNCCCCCCCCCGCCAGTACAGCTCATGAACGGGCCCTACTGCTCTGGGCTGGGGTCTTGCTCTAAGGTAAAAGTACATTAAAAATAGGGTATTTCTCTTTTCTGCTTCCCTAGCCCCACTTCCGTTAGCAGTTGCTGGCACCTGAGAGGCCACCGTTGTTTTGTGCAGCTTTTTTATCTTTCTTACCTTTCACTTGAAACTTGGTGAAAACAACATACCATAATGCTTCTGTAGAGGAAATAAAAAGCTTAGATCTGTAAAGCTGGGGCTGCATTTACACATCCTGTGCATTTTGAAAGATATGTCTTTATTGGGGGATTTTATATTCTGAAATATTCTTATCGTTGCTCCCTTCTGCCCTGGTTAGTTGCAGACATTATGAGTGTGTTCCTAAATTGTTGTGCAATTGTTGTGCACAGGCAAATTGTTGCCTGTGCAGCCGTAAAGCAGGATTTGTTGAAGGAATTTAGTATTTGATGGAAACATTAATGCCGGTTAGTCCCTCTTTCTTACAGGAAGACCTTGCCAGGCTCCAGCAGGCTCTGACTGTTGCATCAACCAAAAGATCTGAGTTTTCTCGCAGGAGTGACGGGGGCAAGAGGAGGACTAGATGAATTATTCTCCAGTGCCACGGTTTATGTGCCAAGGCTGGGAATTTATCGCGGTATGGATTATTTGCATGTTCCTAAACACTTTGTTGCAACAAAAGGTAATATGTATTAACTATAAAAGTACATAAATGTTGTGACTCATTTTTAAAGCCTTCTTACATTTATTGTCTTTAGAAAACTTACTTGCAAAACATGGCTCAGATGCTCTAATCTTAAAATGATGGAGATGCTTGTATACAAGTAGAAAACGAATATTGCTGCTAATATGCTAATATTGCATAATGATTTAATGAAAAATTAATTTTTTTTCTCTTGATTTTTTTTTTCCTGCAAGTCTTGAGCATAGTCTAGCAGTATGGTTTTTTTTTCCTTAATATGCTTTTCTTCTCCAGGGATAAAGCCATGACTGAAATGAGTGGTAGCAACTTAAGAAAACCAACCATTATTCAGCAAGCAATAGCCTCTTGTTGTGGAGCTATAGTTACATCATTATTTGGTAAGGCAAACTATCAAGCTTTCCACAGAGAGAATCTTTACGAAGTGATTACTCTTCAGTTTAACTCAGAATGATGTCTGCATATATGTTTCCACTTTTATGTGGTATCTTTCCCTGGTAATCTTTAACCATTTCTGAAAATAAGGATAATATTTATTTTAATTACTTTTTCTTTTTTCTTCTTGATATAGTTATTAATTGCTTTCTGTCTAGAAGAAACAAAATTATTAATAAAAATTATTTTCTATACTTCCTGCTGCTTAAAAATATATGTTAAATAAAAGTCTACTTTACACTACAAAGCACAAATCCTGCAAGGCTGGTCCCTGTGGGGTGTCCCATTTGTTACCACTTCAGTAGTAAGAATTTATGCTGCTGTGGTGTCTTACCCTGTCAAAGCCTTTTATCATTGGTTTTGGTGTGATTTTTTTCTTCTCTAAACATTGCTTTTAATAATAGCTTTTTGTTACTCTTTTAAACTGCTGAATAGTCAATAGAAGTAATTCTCTGCTTCAAGTTTAGTCATCTCACTCAGGACCTGTTTCCCCAATTGAACCTAAAGAGACATTGGCTAATTAGATTCAGCATTTCATGCCTGTTGGAATTCTCCAAGCTCATTAGTTCATACCTTGTATTTCTGTTACTTTTAGTTTTAAAATAGCCTTTGGTTCTGACTTTTAATGTGGACTAAGTTGCAGGGAAATGTGCAATTTTCCAACCACGATTTCCAAACCCTCCCCTTGCAAATTTCCAAGTGTGTACAAACAGGAACTTGCCATAGTCTTTTTGTTCTGTCTTCAAACCATGTTCCCTGTGATGCCAGATAAAGTACTAAAGCTGCATCAGACCTGTGGAATGGCCACTATGGATTTCAGTTGTGGGTACTTACACACAATTCTTGTGCAGCACAAAGTGTTGGCATTCAGGGGAAATAAAGGAGAAGTGTAGGAGACTGGCTCCGTTCGTGTCAGCCTTGAGAAGAGTGAGAATATCTGTGAGTGGCTAAAATATTCCTAGATGACAAATGTTAAGCAACTTAATTGAGCTGCAGGAGTTACATTCAGATCCCTACATTTAAATACTGAAATGAAATGTGACATATTTAAATACTGAAATGAGTATTCACCACCTGTTAGTGAACTGAGGAAAGAGACATCAACAGAGACCTCAGGTGTGACTGCATTGCCTGTGCATAGGACTGTTCTCAGTGAAACATGCTAGGGTGTTTGACTTAGACTCTGGGTGCCACTTGGTAGGCAAGGTTGTAGGTTCTGTGTCTTCTCTGTCAACTGTGTAGGTATTTTGGGTGCCTTAGAGACTTGGATGGCACTAAATGCTGTATGCAGGCAACTGAATTGAGCCCTCAGCCAATATGATCAGTGGAGTCTGGTTCAGCTGCCCAACCACTGTGGAGTTCAGCATATCTAGACCTGTAAAAGTTGTAAGGGCTGGAGTAGAAGCAATGAAATGTTCACTAAACCTTCATTTACTTAGCAGCAGCCCAAATATTTAGATATTGTCTACATGCAGAAAAGAAAAGTACACCACGAGTTTAACATTTTCTTTTGAATGCTGCTGTTATGGTCAGTTTATTGAAAAAGAATAAACACATGAAGAATGCTGTGCTTTTTTACATGCTGGAGTTCAAAATCTGAACTCATGTGCCTTGTGTATGCTACTTATAAAAGGCTAGCAGCAGAGTATAATATACCAAGTTTTAGCACTTTCGGACAAGATGACAATGATTTTTAGATGAGCTTTGTGTATCTCTAACTGTGAGTAAATTACAGAAGATACCTTTGGTCCCTTGCAAGCCATAAAGGATTTGTAGTCACCTTTGTCTGTCTGATAACATTGTAAAACTGGTCTTTTTTTTCCCCCGCTGGAAACAAACAAAAAAAAGGAAAGGTTGTAGCAGTTCATGATAAGGCCCTTCTACATTTTCAAGGCGTGCCGATGTTTCTAAATGACTTCTGTTTCATTTTAGTAACTCCTTTTGACGTTATCAAAACTCGGCTGCAAGCCCAAAGAAATCCATTCCCTAAAGGTAAATAAATGTATAGTGTAAAGGGGGACAAAGTTTGGTTTTTGGTCTTGTATTTAGTGGATTGTTGTCATAATACTTTGCTTAACTGCAAAATGTTTGTGTTTCACAACAGTTATGTTTGTTTCTTCAATATAAGTGGGTGGAAAAAAGCAACACCTATACTGAAATTGCTAAAGAAAGAAGGTGTCTTTCTTTAGTGGAAAAAAATCCCATCAATACATTCCACAGGCTTTAAAAGGAAAGAATATGACTGGTGTTGCATGTTGAATGTGGTGAATAATGTTGAATGAGGTGAATATTTGCAGTCATGCTTGCTGTAAATTAGCAAAAATACTTGTGCCTTCTATCCTGATTTTTAATAAATTCTAAAGCCTTCAGAAATCTGAAAAAAATGAAGCTCATGGTATATTGCCGTTACAAAAACATTTATTTTATCAAACAGGTTTTAAAGTACATGAGGCAGAAGAAACAAAATACAAGTAGAGAGGATGATCTAGTATAAATACAGTCCAGCCTAAAATACAGTACTTCCACTTGTAATGTCACTGCTTAGGCTACTTAATAAAAGGTTACTTTTACAGACATTAATAACATTCTTGTCTTGTTCTGCTTTTAACCTTCAGCACATGGTAGTATAACATAAACATGTCTCCTGGAGGCTTATGAAGGCAGTTCCATTTAGTCTGGCACTCCGAGGAACGCATTTGTGCCCTCTTTACTTCTACCTAATTTATTGTTACTGATTTACTGAGGTTATTTTGCCACTAACCAGAGATAAATCTGTGTTGCCATTATATCCGATTGCTGCTGCATAAGAACAATCTTACAAGCTTTAACTATATTCTTATACACTGTTTTATTAGGAAAGTGTTTTGTATACTCCAATGGCCTTATGGATCATATATGTGTTTGTGAAAATGAGAACAGCAAAGCCTGGTATAAAAAACCTGGGCACTTCAAAGGGACTTTGGTAAGAACATTTTGCATGTATATAAAACTGCACATTTTAAGTAGCATACTGTCGAGTTATTTTGGTTTTTTGGATTCTGCTGGAATCTGTTATCATTCCAGTGGATCTTAATGTGGTTACACTGTGTAATTTATACAGTGGTTAATGATACCTTTTATTTTCCACAATGAAATACATATTCCTTAAGATGAACAAGGAGGAAGCTTCACAGCTCTCCTCACAGATTACTGGCTCTATGGTTTTATTTTTCCAATATAAGCTGTATTGCCAATAGTTGGTGATTGCAGTTAATGATGTTCTGTTACCTGCTTACAGCTCTTCTGTCTCCCGGTATGCTCCTGAGCTGAACTAACAGTCCAGATAGTATTTTAAAGTTAAATTCATGTGTCAAGTTCTCTGTCCATTGAAACTGGTAGGACTATGTTTTTCCAGCTACTTGAAACAAACTTGCTGTCAAACACTGTCATACTGGTTCATTCATCAAGATTTTATATGGCTCTGCCATTAAATAAAACCTGTGATCAAGGATTTTTCAGAATTAAATACTTGAGAATGAGATGTTAATGGAAAAGGTATCTTCAGCATTTCTATAGTGGTGTTTTTTTTATTTAGTAACTTCACAAGTGTGGCTTTTTCAATTCGTTTTACTATATAGTTTTAGAAAGTCAGTTGTCTATTTGACGTGAATTTATGCCCCTTTTTACTGCAACAAAGTGATTCTTAGAGAAGAATGACTACAATATCATGTGATCTCCTTTCTTTTTTTAAAAAATAAGTTCAATCTTTTATCCATACCTTCCTGTTTTGTAAATTTGTTGAAGCTGGATTATAAACATATTAACTAACTAGTATAGAAGTTGTTGTGGGGTTTTTTTGTCAAACCCTGTTAGGGCCTTATAGAGATTCTTTCAAAGCTTCATTTTTCCTAGTCATTTTTTTTAAAATAAATCATGTCTTTGTTTTCCCCACTCAGTTTTTTACCTCAGTGGATTAATCCATCAGTGCTGTCTCCTCTAAAGCTATTTGCCTTTTTCTTTGTGTAAGTCCTTTTTGTGGTTTGACAGACTCTGTATCTTTTGAGACCCTGTAATAATGTCTGGTTTTAAGCATATTCTAATCCATCAATCGCAACCTCTTCCCCCAAATGTTTAAGAAAATTAAGCATCCTCATATTAGGGAGTTCATATTTTTAATGGTGCTTTCAGTTGAATGATCTTCAAGGTTTGGTGTTGCTCTGCTGTCAGACATCTGGGAATATATGGGATAGCAATAATAATAATTGCAATCTTCCAAGTGTATAGTATATATATATTCCAGATATGTTTTCACGTTGTTATCAGAGAAAGCAAATGTTGAAGAGTCACTGAGAAATAATTGATATTTCATGCCTAGAACCTTTGTTAAGTATCAAAAAAATATTTCAGTGAATTATTCTGGGGAGGTTTCTACAAGTTGCTGCAATGCCATATTAGTTCTGAAAATAACTTCTTCACAGTGCCGTCAGCCACTGATAAACACTACTTTGGTCTTTAAACGATGGAAGGAAATTCTTTAATTTCAATCAGACAAATTACTCTGTTCAGCTCAGTGGAACTATTTGAGTAAATATGATAACTAGCATGAGCAATTTTGCAAAAATTGAGAACTGACAAGGATAAGCCATTCATTCTCAAAACTGAGAACTCACAATTATAAGCCATTTTAAAAATATAGTTTTATAGACATTGTGTGTCCTGCCAGCTGAAATATATAACTATTTGACTACAAAAGTTTGTAGCTAATTATTGCTCTTTACGTGATTGTATTTTTAGGATGCATTTGTGAAAGTTGTTCAAACAGAGGGAATTAAGTCACTATGGAGTGGGCTCCCCCCAACACTGTAAGTTGAATCTTCTTTTTTTGATGAGCTTTGTTAAAAATTACTTAATTATTTAGACAAATTATTGTTTTTTCCTAAATTATTTTAAAATCTGGTCATTCTGAAATCACAGAGTAATCAGTTTCATGAGAAACAATTAGGGACAACATAATTTTTGCCAGATCTTTTTTGAGATTTTTCTGATATGTTATCAGTAGTTAAGCAGGAACATTAGATTTCTCATTCTGGCTTTTAGAAGTGGTATCTTCCTTTAACCATTCCTTTGATAGCATCTTTGAACCACAGGATCAAAGGTGACACTAGAGAATGCCAGTCTTTGACAGATATTTGCTGTCCTATCTTGTTACTAATGCCATCAGCAGCACAGCTGTTTCCAGACATTCTGGTGTTGCACCTCATTACCCTCACTTAATTCTTGTAACCGTCTTCTTTATTTCAAAGAACTTGGTTGGGTTTTTATCCTATCTAACTTTGTAATGGAAAAAGGTCTCTACAGACCAATTTACATATTTAAACATTACTTGGTCTTCTCCTTAGGTTAAACAACACTAAAGTGTTTTATCTTTTTATTCATATTAACCTAGTACAGATAGAAGTTATGACCTCTACAATTATGTCCAACTCCCTAAACCAAGGAAGTAATTAAATTTAAGGTGTATGTTAAAAAGTTGTACCTTTTAAGACATGAAGTGTTGCCTGGTAAGAAAGCAGACAGTGCTCAGTGTATACAGACAAAAAAGCAAAGCGTGATGGAGCTCAGCCTGGTTATTTATCTTGCAGTGTGTAGCAATTTTAAAATATAAGCCTTTAGGACCCGACTCAACTGTTGCAATCAATACCATTTTTTGTTCAACGTGTGTTCCGTACTCCAGTGGAAAATGATCTTTTTAATTGTAGAGAGGCACCCAGTTTTTAAGAGAAGGTTTAAACTATGGTGTGTCGGTTTTCCAAGCATGACAGTCATCAGTGTTTTTTGGTAATGGTGATATATGCTCTGTTGGCACAGACATAACACAGGAATGTAATTGCTGTTTTATACTAAGTGGTGCTTTACACCTACACTGAATGATTTTTAGATCCAGATGTTGAGACTGTAGTCTGTACTATGCTGGAATGGAAAAAGCTTATATCTATGAATTCCGTGAATACCACGTTGTCTCTCAGATAGTGGGGATCACAACTGTTGATCAAGAAAATAATCTCCAATTGTGAAATAAATAAAAGATTAAGATTAGTAGCACTTCTGTAATGTTTTGTTTGAGGTTTTTTTTTCTTATTCAGATCTTTAATTTCCATTTCTTTTTCAAATTAGTTCTAAAGCTGATATGAAATAAATTTTGACTAAGATAATCCATACACTTACAGTTTTCCCTAATGAAATTAAAAGCTGGGAAATTTGTGGGTTGAAACTCTGAACTTGAGGCAGTGAATCAAAGCCATGGGATTAATGCTTTTTCTTCATCCATAACACAGTTGGAGATCTCACTTTTTTTAATCTAAGTAAAATATCCATACAAGACAGTTGACTTTATTCTCCTGCTGTTCTTGTATTAACTTATATTATCTCTCTTATATTTTAGAATAATGGCACTTCCTAACACAATCATCTATTTTACCTGCTATGACCAACTGTGTGAAGCTTTGAAACGTAGACTTGGAAAGGATGAAGAATACATTCCAGGTCTTGCAGGTTCCTTAAGCAGAGGTAAGTTGTCACCTGTTTAAGGAGACAAATGAAGTAATATACCTGTATGCTGTTTTCTTGCGTTTGTTTTGTTGATTTTTATTTTAAGTAAATTTGCCATGTCTTTAAATGAGGAATTGAAGGAATACTGTAATTACCCAGATTTTCTTGGGCAATGAAGCTCTTTAACATAGAAGGATGTGGTTTGGTTTTGCTATTACACTTTGACTACATTTGTAATTTGTTCAAAATTTTATATTTATACTTCTAAACTTCTACCAAGTACAGTTTAATTTAAGACTGTTCTATCATGAATTTAGGAATAAACATCTATAATGGAAGCTACACAGATAGTTATGTTAAAAATAGGAGAGTGCCACTCCACGTTATTAAGTAAATAATTAGTTAAAATTTTGTTAAAAGAAAATGAGACAGCAAAGCAAGGTAACAGCACACCAGGAGCTTAAGATCCAGAGTTAAGGCCTCCACTCCTCTCATGGCAGGTCTGGCTGTTACATCTGGGAGGAGTTTATCTTGATTGGCTCGAGTTACTTTTGTTTATCCTTGTCCTCATCAATTTTTGTAGAAGTAACACAAATCATATTATTTGGAGCTTTCTTAGAGGAGTCTGATGATGTAGTTCCATATTCTACTTGTGACAACTGTCACAAGTTTCACTGGTTGAAAAAGAATTGTTATCTGTGGTGGTGTGGCAAGCTGCTCTTATTACACTGTTCCAGATTTTAAATTTATGTGTTAAACCTTATCCCAGCAACAGAAGGAAAGTCTTGAATCTAGTAAAATTGTTAATGTCTGTTTTATATGTGATGGGAGCTTGTTAGAGAGTCATGACTCCCTGATCACTGTGTAAACTGCAAGAGAGTCACTTTGGCAGATACAGATTGCCTACTAATTCTTCTTGATAGTTGAAAATAAGAATGGCAAGGATGCTTAGAAATCAATAAAAGCTTAATCTCCAACTACAATTTTTGTCCTCAACACAAAAAAAGCCTGAAGCCCCAAGCTCACTTTCTTCAAGTTACACTTTAAAATGGCAATTATTGAAAACGAATGTTTATGAGTACTTGAAATTTTCAGCCTATTTATGTATTAACTCTGAAAATGATGTTTCTTAACATGTTACATCAATTACAACATGACAGTATTGAAAAAAAAACCCTAAACCAGTAAGCCTAGTACTTTGAGTAGGTATGGTATTCTTACCTGGGAAGGAAAATGGAAGAGAAAAATGGGGGAGTTGGTGAGGTGCGACTCTAACGTTCAGGAAATATTACTATTAAATGTTGATTTGGAAAAAAAACCCCACATTTCCCTTCTTTGCAGTCAGTTCTGTCACGGTGGTGAGTCCCCTGGAGCTGATCAGGACTCGAATGCAGTACCGCAGGTTGTCCTACAAACACCTGTACTTGTGTGTCCGCACTAAAGTAGCTGCAGATGGATTGTTTTCCCTGTGGAGAGGCTGGAGTTCTACTATTCTGAGAGATGTACCTTTCTCAGGTAGGGTTCATTTCCTATTCAGTTTTTTCTGGTATGCCAGACTTATGCATAAACTATTTTAGTCTTTTTCTGTGCTTTTAGTAATTTTAATGGTTACCTTTAGGAATAATTGAGATTCACTTGTCCTTTTTTGAGTGCTTTTATTTATGAATTTGCTGAGGACATAATTTTTTCCCCTCATTTTGCTTGTGGATACCTGATAGAGGTCATTGTTACATTCCCTTTCTCTATATTTAGTCTGTTACTTCTCATCTTTAGCTTACACAGTGACTGTTTTTGAAGACTTTCAGTAGGAAATTTTCTCTGTGATAGGTATAGTTGCTATTTTCTGATAAACATGCTGAATCTAAGTGTTCTATTACTTAATTTTGAAAACGTGTACAGAGTGACACAGTAGTTTCTTCAGGATTTTTTAAAATTCAAGATGCTCCAAAAAACATAAAGACAGAGCATCACTCATGAGCCAAGCTCCAAAGCTAAAAGCCTAGAGGGGAAGTCTGATCCAGAGCATAACTACTTCTAGTCTATTCCTTAAGATAATGGGGACAGATGTTACAAGAGGAGATTGCTAAAAGACCTGTTAATGCCAGTGGTGAAAGCCCCTGGCTCCTTGAGGCCCGTTTTTGTCAGAACACTTGTGGATCACCAAATACCAGTTATTCTTCAAGCAGTTTCTGTTATTTGGGTAGTACCAGGAATAACACCTTTGAACACCTTATGTTGCCTCAGAAAAATTCTTGAAACCTATTTTTAAAGTCAGAGAATCCTTGAAGTATTTGATCTGCTATCTTTGACTATCTTGAGAATTAAGGTAGCCTGACATTTAATTTAATTTGTGTTTCCAAGCAAACTAGTAGGCTGGTCATTGGTTTGGACTGTTATGGGATTTGAGCATCTTTGAATGTGCACCTGAAGTAAATTTTAAATTTGCTGTGAACCAAACCAAGATGTAAGTGGGAGGTGGTTATGCTGTTTAGTTAAAAAATTGCAGTTGTCAATTATGTGAGTTAATTAAGTTATTTCAGCTTGTATTTCAGTTATTTCAGAATGTATAATACTCTGTTTTCTTTCACATAGTTAGTGGGAGGTTTTTGAAAATCATGGTTGGTGTGTGTTTCCTGCTTAAGGGTCCTGTTCCTTGATAGGACTTAATTTAGCCGTGATAGGGAAGGGTTCTGAACCTATGACAAGATGCTTTCACTAAGACTAAGGATAACTGTCAGAATTCATCTGAACCTTTTGTCCAAAGTGCTTCCTGTTCAATATTTAATTTTTTTCAATTTTCTTCTCTGCCAAATGCAACTTTCTTTCAGGCTGTTCTGCTAATACTTGTAAGGGAACTCTCAAATTCTTCATCTAATTCCTGTTGTTTGACTTGAAGTAGAAACTCCTTTTCTCTTACTGATTTTTTTCTGAGGCAGTCTGGCTGGAGCTTTCTTCCCTCTTCTGCCTTTAACAGTGGGGTCAGAGCACTGTGAGGGAGTGCACGAGGAACAGAGGGCTAAGATGAAGTGTGTGTTCTTCTCAGCCCATTCCAGATTCTTGTGTCTGTGCCTGCTGTTCCTCCACTGATCCAAAACATGTTTGTTCATTTTAAGTCAGTCTCCACACTGCTCTGGCATTCATTTAACAGCCAGCAGGAACTTGTCTGTGCTTTGTAGGCATCATGGGATGCTGGAAAGGTAGAGGCACAAGTTAACATGCAGCTACTGCCTTATAGGTTGAGAACTATTGTTAAAGAACCAAAAGTGAGCAGGCAAGTAGATGCATTTGTAAAGGAAAATGTATTTAAAAAAAAAATGCCTCAGACCCCTTATTATATAAAGGTGAAGGTGTTTGTCACTTAATGCCTTTTCCAAATGTATTTTCTGATAATTTTTCCTTATAAATTCTCTGTCTATTATGATGTGTGCCCTTAGTACCTTCTGTCTTGGCTCTTCAGCTTGAATGATGCCTCAACAGCATCACAGTCTCTGGTATTCTTACAGCACAGTTTCCAGCTTTGCTGCAGGTATCTCAATTAAATTCATTGAATTAAAATCATTGAAACAATTTGTATTGAAAAAGCATCTCCTCTGGAAACAGTCAAGCAGCAGAGCTTGACTTGAGCAGTGTGGGGTAATGAGAATCCCACTGTTTTCCTAGCTAAGTGTTCACGATATGCTTCAAGCCTGTGTCTTGGGATGCCAGCTAGACTGAATAAAACTTAAGCTGTGAATGTTTATAAATCAAAGGATTGGGTTAACAATAATATTTGAGTCATTCTTTAAGCAGTGTGGCGGACAATTTAAAAGGAAATGAGTCCTGTCAATGCTTAAGCGGAATTTTGTATTTTATTTTTATAATTTATTTTAAATTAATTTCATACATTTCAGTAGTGGGTTTTCCTGAAACCCTGAGAATGCAGAAATAAAAGTAGGCAGTATCTTAGAAGGCACATATTCTGGCAGTCTTCATGGAAAGAAAATACTTTGATATTTTTCTGCTGGCACAACCTTCAGAACTCAGTGCTGAATGAGGCACACTTACCTTTCAGGATATGCAGTCATCATTTGCATTATTTATTTGAACAACTTACAAAAGGAATTACTCTATAATTCAGTCTGGTATCATATAGTTTGGAATTTTAGTTAGAAAGCAGAAAGAATGCAGGTTAGTTCAGCAGATGGTCATAGTGACAGATGTTATTCCTAAAGGTTTTTGTCAGATTCCAAGGAGCAAAATAGTATTTTTTGGTTCTCTCAGAATTAAATTTTACACTCTGTCTCTCAAAAGTATGAAGTGATCCTGAGCAAGCTTCCATTTTGTATGAAACCCATTTTTATAGCATTAGTGAGATCTATGAAACATATGAAATGTACCTGGAAGTATAGCAAATAATGAGAAGCCTACACTTTCATTTATGTTAAATTGAGTACGAGTTTTGTAGTGCTTGGCTTAGATTGTATTAAGGTAGGCATTACTTAAGGAAATGACAAAATTATTAGTCTAATTTGTATCCCAAGAAGAAATTTGGGATATGGAGATGAGGGGAACGAGGCAACCTGTCCATGGGTTATCACAAAAGCTTTCAGCTTGTTTCTTTCTGCTGCTGTTACCACAATAGAATTCTTATATCTGTACTTGATTAAAGAATTTCTGTATTTGACATAGGAATCTGTTGTAATGCAAGTCTATTCTTTTTGTAATCATAGCAATATACTGGTATAATTATGAACGTTTCAAGAAGATGATGTGCAAGGAAGTTGGTACACATGAACCTACATTTTTTATTGCTTTTACTTCAGGAGCAACATCTGGCTCTGTAAGTATATAATTCAATTTCTATTACTACTCTTTATTATTATCACTAATAAATTATTTAAAAGAGGTATGATTTTAGGTGATTCTCAGAAATGTTGTATGTTTCGGAGTATGTGTACATTAAACACACATATGGCCTGGCATTCAAGCTGATTAGATAAATCTGATTAAATTACAGTCTTCAGACACACGAGACTTAATACCATCATGTGCTTGGAATATCAAAGCTAGTTTTCAATTGTGTGCACCTTAAATTAAAAATTTTAATTAAATTTTTATTATTTATTCACTAGCATTAAAATTGTTTCCTTTTCCTGATAGATTGCAGCTGTCATAACTCAGCCATTTGATGTAGTGAAAACACACAGGCAGACTCGACTGTGGGAGAGGGAGACCTTAAAAAGTAAGTTGCTGGTAAGAATAGAAAAACACTACAAGGTTTCAAAAAATTAGTGTTTCAGAAAACTTAATGCTTGGATATATAGACTTCTAGTAGGAAACATTTGTCTCTTCTGAAGTTTATCTAAAAACTGTCACAGGCCTTTTTTGCTTCTCCAAATTTTTTATCTCCTAGGATAATACAATATTTCATTAATGGCATGGAGGAGGGAAAAGGTGTGAGTTCAGTATGATTTAGCTTAGTAAGATGGTTTCAAATTAAAACAAAGAAATCTAAAGCTATTGCATTTAGGCAGACTAATTGCAAATTTAAGATATCCCTGGTTATTGCAGAGAGGTTGGACTAGATGACCTTTAAAGGTCCCTTCTAATCCAAAATAGTCTGTTATTCTATGACTGAAACAAGTTATATTTAAATAGGCAAAAAATTAACTTCTTATAAAACATGCAGGTAAACAGTAATCTATTGAAAAAGACTTCAAAATTATATGATAAAATATTTGCATATTCACTACCACTTTCTTCTTCATAACAATATTCTTTTGATAAATATTAGGCTAGAGAGAGAAAGCACTGTGCTCAGGTTGTGTATTTTTTACCTTCCTTCCGTGTGATTTTAAAAAAATTATTTTTCAGGGCATATTAGTAAATGTCCTGACATCTTTAAAGGATGAAAGAGGAAGTTTCTGTTCCTTTAGTAAAGCACTACTGTGAAAATTCAAGTTGTATATAAAACCTTTGTTTTTTCCATTGCTTGGGACCTGGACCAGTGAGGGACTTTCATGAACTTAAGTAAATGTTAGATCATGACTTTAGGGTTACAGACCTTTAAAGAGACTGAGTACCCCAACACTTTCTACTTAGAAACTAAGTACTTACTTTTTGGCATGAGGTTTCATTCTCTCAGGTAAATTACTTTTTCTAATGTAATTCTTGAAAAAACACATTAATGTTTCATTGCAGAACAGACAAATATCAAAAAGCTTTACCTACAAATAGTTTATTCAATTTTTTTATTGTGTTGATAAATGCAAGAATTCGTTGCTAAAACCACTTAGGAGACACGTGTGCCTGCCATGTATGTGTTAGGTTGATAGTAACCAGATTAATATCTATTTAAAATTTCATTATGGTTAGCTTTAATTTATACCAGTTCAATTCTTTCCAAATCCAGTTACAGTTAGAGTGGCATACTGTAGAGTATGCATTTTCATATTGTCTCTGGTTGCAAAAATATTTTGCAGTTTCTAAATGCTATGGGATGTTCCTGATTAATTTATTTTTATTCCATGAAACTGCTTTAACTTTGATGTAGAAAAAAATTTCTTAACCATTTTCTTATTTTGGATCAATGAAAACAGCATGTGAATTCCTTTCTTTAAAATAATTGCATATATCTGGAATGCAGATTGCTTCTGGATGCTGCTGCAGTTAAGTTGCTCATGATATGTGATTTAGCTGCATAAGGGACTTCAATCCACATCTCTTAGACCTATACTTTCTTAAATTTAGGGGAGATTTAATTTTTGTAAACTTAGATGTAATGTCCTAGCTTAATTATTATACTCACTGTTAAGATTCATTCATATGATAGCAATTCTCAAAACTTACTTTTAGATTCAGTTTACCATACAGGCAAGTTCTTATTTAAAAATCTGAATTGTGATGACCTTTTAGCTGAATGAGGGAGAGAGACTGGATCATCTGAAAGCTAGTTGACTTTTTTTTTCAACTGCAACAGTATTCTAGTAAGGAATATTTTGTCTGTTCATATATCTTACTCCAGGTGTTACCACAAGTTTTTACATGTCATGCTTTTTTAACTTGTTTATTTGCATACTATATGATATATTTGCATACTATATGTTTAACATGCTGTATAAATAAGATGGGTAAAATTAACATAAAAGGAAGTAAACCTAATCACATCTGTGGCTGTCTCTGATTTCTAAAAAAAATTCTTCTGTGACTGTATGGATTGGCTTACATATGGATTGCTTAATTCACTCTTGTCTTGTACTATATTGAGTTCCACAGAAGGACAGTACATCAAACCGGGCAGTTATGAGGAAAATTGTCGCTAGAAATGGAATTACTGGATTATATACTGGTAAATCTTTTCATATCTCTAAAAAAAAATTCAGACTAGAGTTTTTTAATCATTACCAAGCAATTATAGGTATTAACATGCATAAAATGTATCCTACTTCTATCTCTGTCAACACTGTCAGTTATGGAATAGTTTGCATATATAAAGCAATGGACATGTGTATATCCAGAGAGAACTTTGGTAATCTCTTCATAAATTGCTAAAATATAGCTGTCCAAGATTGATACAATTATTTTTAAAAACAGGGACTGGGCTTGACAGATATGTCTGTGCTGACAATGAAAAATGGTACTAAAAGATTTATTTCAGAAAATGCTTTTTTCAAATTTCAATAATTTGTTGATTTCCTAAACTTGAATTTTTCATAAAGAATTGTTGCAAAAAAAAAATTAATAGATTGTAGGTTATTCCCCTTATTTTCATAATTACGGCTTAATTGTATCAGGACTTCCTGTCACCGAGGTGTGATCACAGAGACTCCTGAGACCTCATGAGACTTAAGTGTTTTTTCTATTAAGTAACCAAGTTGCCTGGGCCAGAACAGGGTCTTTGTGAGCTGGCAAGCGTGGCATAACAGACAAGGAAAGTGACATTCAGCATTGTAGCAGAAGTCCCTCGCTGTTACGTCATCCTGAAATGTTACATCATCCTGAAATGTTACCTCATCCTGAAAATATGAGTTTCATTTAATTCTTAAGATCTGTGGTGGTTTTACCGCAAATTTAGCGATTTTGGACAAGAGATTCTGAGAGAAGTCACAAACACACCCCAAAAATGAAGAAAACACACAAATATCACAGTTTATTTCGCGTACACACAAAAACCGACAAATAAAGTGCAAATTAAGTTTCCCAGGGCCCGTTATTGGGATAAGGATGCTCTGGAGATAGTGCTTGTCTCTCTCTGGTCCCCCAGAGAGACTCCAGGGTAGTTAGAAGAAGCACGTGGCCGGTCTGAGGACCCCTTTAGCAGCGTGAGCTTCTGCCCGGCTTTGACTGAAGGAAAAGCTCAAGAAAATTAGAAAACTGTGCGCAACCCCCTCCCTCCCCTTCTCGTTAGCCCAAGGAGGGATTTAGTGCTGATGGAGGAAGAGATGTGGTCT
>VYZS01013079.1:15420-31078 GCA_013400695.1 Neodrepanis coruscans | reverse complement strand
CTCAGCAAGGCTCTCCACACCCATAAAAGTAAGAGCTGACAGCAAGAAAAGAGAGAACCTTGAATTTTAGCAGCTGATCAGAAGTTTGCCCTGGTCTGCCGAAAAAGTGACCAACTTTCATTATTGTGTTCTGAAGGATTACGGGTGTCTTGGTAGGTTTCAGGAGCCGGCTGCATTACTTGTAAAGGTTAAGTTTTTCATGTTGTTCCTACTGTTCCACTACCACCAATAGTAAATTACAGAGCTCAAAGTTGGCTGATGGGTGGAATAACTAATTAAATTTTTTGTTCTTCATGCCACTAGGTTATTTGATATCTATTGCCTCCAGTACTTCTCTAGTTTACTAGCCATTACCTTGATGCATTCTTTGTATTACCTCAGGATGCCTTCCCAGCAGAAGGAATTTAATTTATCCTTTGCAGCCTTCCCAAAAACATGATATAACAGATGTGTTGAATGAGGTATGCATGTTTACTTGCTTTAATTTTGAACTCCTTGTAATACAGGTCTCTACCTAACATTGACAATAACCTGAAAGTTGGTTGTACAGCACATTCCTGTGGGTGATTTTGTCCTGCCTTTACTCTCTAAGTGAACAAAAATTTCTTGTTAAGTCACCGTCTCCAACCAGGCCTATGTGAAATGCAATCAAATGATCACATATGCTGTGAGAGAAGTAACATAACAACAGTGAGTTAAAGTACAAAGCACCCTGCACTCTATGTTTTAACTGGGTCACAGGGAGTGTACCACAAGCAAAAATTACAATTGTTCTACAAAAACATGGAGAAAGCCAAGCTCATCCCTTCACTAGTACAGTAGCTCTGTAGAGCAAGAACTTCTTAAATATCAACACTAATTATTTCCCTAATGATTGTTTTAACACTATTGACTTTGCTAGCCTTTGATATTGGGGTAGAGTGCAATTAAGTGAACTTTACTTCCAGCAAACTCCTTCAGAGAACACATACAGGGATACAGAACAGTGTTATCTGCATAAAGGTTCTAAATATTTCACAGAATTTCAGCATTTATTTCATAGAAAGCTTGCATCACTCACAGGTCCCGCATGTGAGACTAGAATAAAGGTTCTGCAGGCTCACCTATATGGATGTGTTTTTTGGCTGAGTGTAGGCTGGACAATGCACATAAATCATCATATTCTGAATATCATAGTTGGAATGATTCCTTGGGATTGGTGCTATCCTTTATAATATGCTAAAATAGAAGCAAGTAACCCACACTTGGGAAGATTTTAATACTTCGTTGTTATATGCTTATGAAACATCTTCAAAAAACCAGGATGCTATATCCCATTTGTTTTGGAACCTCTAGAGATTGGTAGGTAGCTGTCCTGTTTGATTGGAAGCTACATGGTTACAGTCCCTTTGAGGAAAGCTCTGATTTCTATTTTGCATTTATTAGTATTTGAACAGGGACAAGAAAAGGGGTTACAAACCTCTTAGATAGAAAGTCTGTCACCTATTCATGGCAGCTTCTTTATTTTCCTTTCTAGTGTAGCAGAAGAAATCAAAGATTTATAGTGCAGAGAGATTGCTTTTTATGGTTAGAGGGCAGATATGTGTCTTAATCTCGATTCTGCTGTCAGACTTATTTTGTTTCACTATGCAGAATACACCAGGAAGGCTGCATTTCCAGTTTCAGAAGGGTTTCAGTAAGGTTATTGTTTATTATAGATATATTGTTGGATTGACTGTCTGAATATTGTCTCATATTTTTGGAATGTGAATGCCCTTCCAACTTTCTTAACATGACCAAAGAGACTGTATAGCTTAATATAACAAAGCCAAAATATTAGTTGAAACTAAACTAGAAAATAGTGTCAGCACTTCTGGGATAGAATGAAAGAGAAACAAAGAAACACAGATGGGAATAAAAAATTCTGCAAGAAGAGAAATAGTAACAGCTTTAGGCCATACTCTTTGTAATCACAATAATTGTATTAATTATTAAGATTTGGTATGATCATAGGAACACTCCAATTGTCCACAGAAACTATTTCAGTAATATGCTGTAAAACGCAAAGCATCAAGTTCATTTTTAGAATCCAGTGTTTCTTAAAATGGGCTGCTCAAGGCAAAATGCCAAGATGCTATTTATTAGATAATAATTTTTAAGAGCTTTTCAGTACTGAAATGTCTTCAATTAAATCACTGCGTAGACTTTGGGGTTTATATACATTTGGTCTAAACTTACACGGTTCTTGGCTGCAAACCTCTTAGGGGAAGGCCTTTGGAATAAATGCATATTGGTTTATAATTAATTCCCACTGCTGAACTGCTATGCATCTTTCAGAATTGATGGAAAAAGAAAATATTTTCTAGAATACTGTGTACCTGCTCACTTTTAAGTCTTCATTTGTACCGTCCTTTGCATAACTTGTCTGCTGGAAACAACCTTCCTCCTTCCCAAAATTTAAGGAAGATAGCTTTAAAAAAAACATATGAAATAATAAAATCTCAGAATAGATTTACCTGCATAAGATCCACAGCATCTTTTGCATCCCTCTCAAAGAAATCTGGAGGAAAGTCTCGAGACGGAGGAATGGACTTTCCATATCCCCGAGGATCCCAAGCAACAACTGTGAAAAGTTGCTTATTCATAGACTTAAGCTGAGGTCCAAAATCAGTTTGACCACTCCCTGAAACATTATAATTTTTCGATTTTATTAACCACCATAAAACATACATGGTATACATACTTTAAATGGAAACCTGGAGAAACTTTATTCTAAAGGAAAGATTATCCAGCAGATGAAGTATTCTTTACCTCTAACTGTAACTATCCATTGTGACTCTCAGAGAGGAAGTGCCACAATTAAAATCTTTAGAACTATCTGCAATATGTTCAAAACAAACCACTTTTGGTAGCTATGTAAGCTAATCAAAACCCGTCCCCTACACAAATGACTTAATACGGAATCTTAAATTGAGTTACCTGAGTAGTGATTTATCTTTGACAGAGTTAAAAGCACTACCATGGTCATTGCTGTTTACCTGGGCAGCACAGGTGAAACTGAAAGGAGGGGAATATACTGACTCAAGCTATAAATTTGTAACTGAAAAGCACTGTGCCAGACAGTTGTTGACATTGGATAAAGCACTTTTATGAGAACACTGGTGCTTAAAGCTGACCTTTACATTGTTGCCTGAGGAGACAGTGGTGACAGAGAAGCATAAAACTGTAACTTTTGATTTCTCTAATATGGATAGTACCAAAATAAGCCAAACACAGCCATTTTTTTCTGATGTGTAATAGTTTCTTTTATTAATGACTCAGATCTTCAAAAGATTTAAAAATTAAGTCCTCCAGTGTATTGCACGAAGCTATCTATGAGCATTAGCATGAAGGTAAGGCTGCAATTTAATTCTCATTTGGATTATGTCATGTGGTAACAGTATCAAATGCTATTTGATTAAAACTTTTTCAGATTTAATACGCTCAGATGATGGAAATCAAATACAAAAATGGCTATCCGTCATTATATTAAAAAGGCCATTTAAGGGCATTTAAGATTTTCTTATTCTGTTTACTTGAAGAAATCTGTTCTCAGATACCATCATCTGCTCTAAGTTATAAAAGAGACTGTATATAGCCTGCTGTGATGAGGGGATTACACCCTGACATGATCTATTGCAAAACCAATTAATAGCTAGTCAAAAACAAAATACCAGGTTGTCTGAAAAATGTCAACACAAATTGATCTCGTATTCTTACAGAAGCTTTGTATGACCTCTGCACTATCATACACGTGCTTGTTATACTATATTTTTATCACTTAACAATTACACAAGACCAAGAGCATATCTGAATGCTGTGTTTTCTTGGTTTTCCTAGTACTTTTCTAGTTAGAGATATAGCTATTTTGTTTGAACAGTTAAGAAAATAGTTTAAAGGCTAATTTATTCTGTTGACCTAAAAGCACTTACCTTGTTGCCACAATAAACTTATTAGTCTGTTAATACTGCAAGTGGCACAAAATAATATTTTAAACTGTGTCAGTGCAAATGGAAGAAGGATTTGACAATCAGAAAGTAAAGCTCATGCCCATACATTACCCAAAAATGCAAAATCATAAATTTTATAATAATAAAGATACTAAGCCTAGCTTTTAATATTGGTACTAATGCCAACTGCATGATACATTATTTTTATTTAAAGAGTTAGCATTGATAACAGGATTCCTAGCTTAAAAAGCTGTTTAAAATGAACAGGCTAAAAGATATGACTACTTGAAGCATACTTTTCCATCCTCCTCTCGAAAATTCTTTGAAAGAAAGAACCACTTCACAGAGACTTGAAAACATTGCTGCCAAGAACCAATGTTTCCTGGTCTTCAGTTCTTGACATTCTATCGTCTTGATCCAGCATTCAGTCAAGCACTAGCCCAACTTTGAGCATAGTAACAGTCCTACTGACAGCCTGTCATGAACTGTTACTAAGTCTGATTGGTTCTTTTTAGAACTGTAAGAACCCAGGAAAAATAGAATGTGTTAGTTTTAAAAGGTTGTTATCAAAACCAGTGGCTTCAATGGACAAGTACCACTCAGCTAGCAGAACCTGCTGTCCATCTCAGAAAGCCACTGCGAATCTTAATGATGTTGCCCTGAATAACCAAATCATGAAAATACATCTTTAAGCAAAAAGCAAGTTTTAACAGTGACTTTTTCACTTTAAACTGCAAATGCTGCATCATGTCTATCAATTCAATTGGCATGCACCTAGCTTCTACAAAGGAATGCATAACTCAGCCAGTAGAACAAATATAGGTGACCTGATTTTTCCCCCATTCTGCTATTTTCCACCTTGTGTAGCTATTTGCCACCTGTCCAAGACACTGCTTTTGCGCAGTTAAAATCAAAAGGGTGAATGACCATTACACAAGTCGAGACATTGTATAAAAGGCACCTGGTGAAATAAATGAAATCTTTAAAAACAGATAATGGATGGCAATAACTCCGTGTTTTCACATCTGTTGTATGTGTAGCAACTGTTTTTTTAATGGTGATGCTCCAAAATCAGGTGTTGAATATATTACAAAACAGCTTTGTGCATTCTAGCCTGAGACCAGATGGATAAAGGGGTGGTTGCTCTACAAAGGTAAGATAAAATCCCCAGACCTAGCATTCCGGGAAGCAGAAGAACTGCGTGGCTTCCTTCTCCTGTCTGTTGATAATGCAGGTGGACTCCATTCACTTGGATTTTGGCAGATCTTATTGAAGTACTAGGGATGGGAGAAGGAGAGAAACAGGAAAACATTCAGACAGTTAATTTTCATTACTGCATTGTCACTCCAGGAATACAGAATAATTACTTTTCCTAGATATTAATGATAATACTGTGAGATTTTCATGGGTCACCTTTTCATGAGTGCACAGACGACTAAACAAAAAGCTTCTCAGGAGCAGAGAAGTATTCAGTTGTAACCACTGTGTAGCATTCATACTTACGTTTCACAAATGTGGTTAAACGGCTAACTTGAAGGGTAGGGATTAAAAACCCTCTTGACAGTGCAACAAGGAGACTATAAAAGCAGCTTTACGTGGCTACAGAAACTTATTGAAATAAACACATTAGAAAGGAGAAACCTCATTTTGTCACAGCACAACTTTTAGAAAGGCTGGTGTTCACCTTGCAATTACTATACTGAGCCTCTCCATCTGCTAAAGAAACCACAACCTATTGTTATGGTTCCCCACGAACCACAGGGTCTGCAACGAAAACCACTTCACAATGAGATGAGAGCAGAGAAAAAAAATGTGACAATAAATATTTCTGTCAGTGTAATCTCAGCAGGAGATAGAGCTTAACTGAAAAATACAACATGGCCGATAAATCCAAACCACTAAAAAATTATCATAGAAAGTGAGTGAATCTCTCAGCCTCAGCCCTCAAACCCCTGCATTAACCTTCAGTACAGAGGAAGACATACAAACGTGCAAATAGGTGACCCTAGATACCATGTCTAGATACAAACACCTAGTGAGAAAGTAGAAGTAGCATAGACTGAAAGTATCTTCAAAACAGTATAAAACATTGCATTTGTTCTCCTAAGCAAATTTGTGCCCTAATGGTTGCAAGACATCTTTTCAACAACCTAACTCATTTTATTTAAAGGTAGTCATATGATAAAAATCTTGCCATTTGGTTACTACGGATTAACCCTCATTCCTTGCACTTCTTAGTTTACCTAAATTAAATATTCTAGCCTTATGAATTTATTAGTGTGAATCTCACATGCATACAGACATGCTGTTTTCCAGTCTTAGATGTAACAATAATCTCTATTCCATGATATGCATTGGGCAATTTATTAAAAATTCAATTCTAACATATAAAGTTTGAAGTACTTACAGTATGTAAGCATAGTCCCATCCAGTTTAAAATGGTGGAATACAGGTAAAAAAAAATCCCACTAATTTAAACCTTTTTCATAAGGAAAATGAACAGTAGCTTGCCAACTCAGGTTCCTAACACATAAATGGCACTAAAACTACAGAACTTGTTCAACACAAAGATATTTGGATTCTACATAAAATCTAGGGTCTACATAACCCACATGCCTGAATATAAGCTGTGACCATGCAGAACAGAATCGGCTCCCTCTGCCTGTGCAGAACGAATTCAGGAACTGGAGTACAAATGTAGATCTGTGCCCACAGTATGGCTCAGAGAAACTCATTTTGTCATAACTTCAGCAAGTTTTGCTGAACTGTTATGCTAATGTGATACAAGTGATTAGTTTCACTGTAATGTTAAACCTCCTTTAGGTCTATATATCACACTTGATGGGGCTTATCTATTTCACAACTTGAATTCTTAATGTAGCATTCAGGTGGCTACCTTATCTCCTTTTTGAATAATTTTCACTTTTTTTTCTTTATAAAAGAATTTTTTAGTTCTTGATATACCATCTTGTGGTTTGTCATGAATTTCAACAGGTATTTTACCATAGTTCTCACCACACCAAAGGAGTACCTTGCTCTTCTTAAATTTTATAGAAATATGTGATTCTTTTTTTTGCTTCTGATTAATAATTGCTGAAGCCTCTTCAAGTTCTGAACAAACCAGAAATAATCACTATCTTGTTATCTTTTTTAAAAAGAAGCGACAGTTTCAACAGTTATATTATCTGCTTTCCTGATTCAGATGCTTGCTTTTTTTTTTTGCTTTTGCTTTTCTTTTACAGAATTCTAAATTTTTTACGATTAATTATTAACATAATGGGCTTGAGAATTTTGCTGAGTTTGTGATGTTTTTCTGTTCTTTGACTGTGTCTCAGTGTGAAGTCCAATGAAATCCAGGATTTCGCACAGAGAGGATTTTCAATATTTTTCAGACTAAGACCAAATGAGCTGGGTTTCTTTATGCACTGAGAAACCATACTGCAACTGGTCACAGCTAAGGCAGACTTGGTCTTCCCAACACCAGGTTTCTGTGAGCCTGAAATCACCTCAGTGTGCTTGTCAGTGTGATGACTTCACTTCTGTAAAGTTTTCATAAGGACTGGTTGGCATTGGTTGGCATAACTGGAAACCATGGTAAAGCAAAGCAAACCAAACCCCCTGACTTAGTAATGTTAAGGTTTATAGCTCTCTGAGAAGCATTGAGCACATACTGCCTGTGTTTACCAAGGCAGCCCAGACGCACAGTAGTCAGAACTTGTACTTCACCCACTACTCCGTATTGAGTGCAGCTTAGTCTGGGAACTACCTCTCCTCCAGCTGTGCTACAATACAAACTAGCCTTTACCTGAGCAGGGTAGAAAAATGACGGAATTACGTCAGTTTTCCTTAGTAGGATTTGCAGAACAAACAGTATTTTATATATACATTAGACAGAAGTATTGCCCTTGCAACCTCGGGCACCCCTGGGGAGGAGCCCCCTGTCAGCAGCAGGTGCCGGAGGTGCGGGCGCACAACAGCACGTCCTGCCTTGCACAGCTCCTCGCAGCACAGAGAAAGCAGGATGAGGATCCTCAGGATACTCCCCGCGTCCCCACTTTGTCACCCCCGCCCCGATCTCAGTGCACACCGCCCCCCGCCAACACACCTTGTGCGCTCCCACCTCCCCCTGCCCCCGTCTGCCAAGGATCCTTCCCCAAGCCTCGGGAAGGGAGGAGGGAGCTGGGGAAGCGGGAAAGGAACCGGCTATGATTGTTACCCGTAGCAGGCGGCCGGTCCCCAGGGCATGAGCGGCGCTGCCCGGGCGGGAGACTGCAGCTGCAGCAGCGCCCAGAGGGCCCGGCCTGCGCTCCGACAAAACATTATCCCCAGCGAGGACACCCCGTCGGGGAGGAGGCGGGACGGGACGGGACAGGGCGGAGCTGGGAGGGCCCGTGCCCTCCCCTGCCCAGGGCGGGAAGCGGTACCGCCCCGCCCCGTCACCTCCGGGATGCGCCGGGCAGTGCAGCCGCGGGGGCTGTTCTCTGTCCGCACTCTGATTGGAGGCTGTCGCTGTCACTCAGAACACGACGAGCAGGGGTTGGCCTCTGGGCTGTGACGCCCGCCCCCCCGCAGCGCTGATTGGTCATCCGGAGGCGGGAGCTGCGGGGTGGGGCTGTGTGTCGGTCTCTCCTCCAGTGTCGTTTTCCCCATCCCTGATCCCACCTTGCAGCCGCGGGAGGGGGCAGCGCTGCCCCTGCGTGAGGGTGGGGGGCGGAGGATAAGGGCTCTGTCTTCTGCTGCAGGCTGGAGCTTTGTGAGCGGCACTGTCCTTGGCAGGAGGCGGAAACCCGGCGGGACACGGCACCAGCCGAGGTGTCCGCAGGCAGCAAAGGTCCCAGCCCTTGGAGACGTGTGGGACCTGAAGCCGTGAGCTGCGCCTCCAGCACCGCCCGTGGTGCAGCAGCTCCACAGCCCGTGAGAACACAGAGGGCACGGTGGTCGCCAGTGGCTCCGGGTGTGCTTGGAGAGCACCTTCCCGGGAAGTTCGGGGCAGCTGGGACAGGGAGGGCAGCTCTGGGCACTGCTGCTCCCCTGTGCTGGTTGCCTTCAGCATCCCAGAGCTCAGGCATATTTGCAGGCCCTCGGCAGGAATCTTTAACGCTGCCTCATCACTGTTATTTGTAAGGCCTGCTTGTGGAGAGCATCCTCATCTCCTGGCCAAGGGCTTCGGCCTGGGAAGTGTCGGTAGGGATCAGGGGCAGCCACCTCCGGAGCCGCCGGACTGCCTTTGTTCAGCACAGCACTTGCTCTTGCTTTCATCTGGGTCTTCTCGCTGTTTCGCCATGACACGCCAGGAGACCACTTGCTTTCCCTGGTGTCGGCTTTTCCAAGTGCGGAGGAGAATGGACTGGCCTGAGTCACAGCCAGCCAGGGTGGCGGTAGAAGGTAGTCGGGGAAAATAGCAGAAAGCTGTAGAGCTGGTACAAAACTTGAAACAGGTGTAGAGTCAAAGGTTTTCTGCAAGGGGAATTTCCTCGAGACGGGTCAGTGTTGCATATTCACTCCAGCCCAGTGGAAGCTCAGTGAGCCCCCAGGATTTGCCAGCCTTCCCCCCCCATTGCCATATGTGTGCAAGGCACTAACAAGTCTTAGAGGAGAATGACAGCCATAACAAATCCCAGTGCATAAAGAGATTAACTTGACTGTGTAAGCATACTGGTTCAGTTTATCCCGTGAGCAGATCAAACTATATAAGATTAAGGTTTTTAGTTTGGCTAATGACAAGTAATCCTTCATCAGGACAAGCTGCCTTTGTTCTTGCTAGGTGAAATCTACAAGTGCCTACAGTTTTCCTTGGCTCTTAGGCTACTTTCAGAGGCTTATCTTTGTTGTGTCACTGTCTACATTTCTTTCTGGTGGAAAATGACAAGGAGATGGCTGACTATCCTGTGTTTAGGAAAAAAGAAGTAGCTTGGTCTACTGCTGCATGAACTTAATTTTTTTTCTGAATTCTGCATTTCCCATGATTTAAAAGGGGCTCCTATCTCATGTATCACTATGAGCTTTTGGAGGGAAATGTTAAAATACCTTTCAATCTAATCTTTCTACATATCCCCTACCTACTGTGGCTGAAGCAATGTGGCAAAATCTCAGAATGTGTGCTGAGGGATAAGGTAGAAGGGGGTTCATCGTACAGTGTAGGGGCAGGGGAAGAAGTAAGTAGAAAGGTAAAACCAGAAGCCCTTCCTGGATGAGAGAAAAGGGAGAGGAAGAGATTTATGTATCATTTGAGGCTGGGGTAGTTCCAGATGGCTTAATTCTGCTGTCAGTGTGACAAAAGTTGAGTGGTCCCTCTGTAGAAAAGGCTGTCACAGGTGCACAGGGTGTTATCTCCAGACCTGCAAACCCAGCTCTGGAGCACATGAGGCCTGTAAAGTGGCCATTGCTCTCCCAAGAACCTGGACTGTGCAATCCCTCCCAGAGGCAGTGTCCTGCCTTTGGCCTGGAGAGAGAAAACCAGCGTGCCAGTTGTACAGAAATGGCATTGGCAAAAGGGCCTTTTATTGTGTGTGTAAAATGACTGGCATCGTGAGGGGTGGAGAGAGTTGCTGTGTGAGCCCACGGGGCAATGGAAGCAGAACTCTGCTAAGGCTGGATGCAGGTGGTGGATGATCTGGGAACAGAGTGTTAATTCACAGAGTCAAACTCTGTTCAACCTACTCAGTTCACCAGAACATCCAGTCTTGTTAGTAAAGCAGATTTGCACATTATGATGGGCAGCTGGGAGAATTCAGTATTTCAGCTCAATTATTTCCTCAGAAATGTTCTCATAAATTATTGGCTGAAAGGAAAATAAAAGCTTTGAGCAATCCAGATATGGGCTTACTTTTACGTAGCCCTTGAAAGAGGGGGCACCAGTTCTCCTGTCCACTCCCATAAAGTGTTTTTGTCTGGTTACTACTGATGATTCAGGGTCTGGAAACTACCTGTTTCTGAGCACTGCATGGTAAAAAAAAAAACAAAAAGCACCAAAAATAAAAGAGGTAGTACTGCTTTGCTAATGATGTGTCCCTGAACACAGATTTGCGTTTCCCTCTTAACTGCCTTGTAATTTTTTTGGCACCCTTGGTGTTGCCCCATCTCTCCACTATTGTCATCCCTAGAGATAGAAACTTGCATTTAATGGCAGCTTCTGACTGCTGCTGCTGCTGGCAGGATATCTCTCTGATATCCACAACAATGCTCGGGGGGCATCACTGCTGTGAAGGGGTTTTATGTCACCTATGATGAACCATCACACTCCCAGCCAGGCTGCACTGTTGGTGTTACATGGATTTGTTCCTTGCAGAATTGAACAGCAGGGAAAAGGTTTTCCCAGACTTCTCGCAAGGGACAGAACTGCAGAATAGTGAGATTTTCAATATGCCTATTAAATTAAAATGAATACTCTGACCCTTGGTTGGATAGAAAAATATGCATCTACTATTTTTGTACTTTTTTGGGTTGTAGAAAATCTAGAAAAGACCTAGTCAGTTGTTGACTTTGAGTCAGTGGGTCCTGACTTTGACAGTGAGTCCTTTGAGACCTGCTGGAACATCAGGCAGAAAGACTAATTCCAGGTGTTCAGAAGCATTCATTTCAGCCATACATGGGATTCTCCTATCAGGAGCAGTAATCCCATACAAGGCACCAGAATCATTAGCATTAGAAGGGCTTTAAATCTGGAGCTTTCAAGGAAAAACTCATTTTTCAGGACCATGGAGGCACTAACAGGCTTTCATGGCCAGGACCAGCCTCAGCTGGGCCTCCCCCACACCCTGGGTCATAGGCCCAGGAGCCTCATTTCAGCTCAGCACAGTGGCATCAGTCTGTGCCCCCGCTCCAGCTGTGTTACAGACACATCTGTTACAGGTTGGGGTCCCCCAGTGATCCAGGTATTGTTGTGGACTTTGGTTCTAGAGGCTGCGTATACATTGACTGATCATTTTTACCTTTTATTTTAGCTACTTCTCAGAAGTGAAATATCCTGCTATTTCATGCCTGGTTTAGTGCTTGGGCTCTTGGATGTTGACTATTAGAGCAGACAGTGTTTTCACTGTAGGACAAAACCTTGTTGCTTCAGCTCCATAAAGAGGTAAGATTTGGGTAGTGGTGAATTGCCCAATCCAGAACAAAAGATGTAAAAGTGCTGATGTTTCTGTGATGTGGTATTGACCTTCCAAACAAGAAAGACTGAGTGAACTGTGGCACAACTTTTGAAGCTGCAAAGTGTGGAGAGTAGCAGCATGTGTTTTTGTAGCAGGAGGCCTATTTAGTTCAAATATTAGCCAAGCTGAGGACAAGTGGACTTTCATCACAAAGAAATAGGATGCTTTGTCAGATAGAAAAAGATCCCAGATATTTTGGCTCAAAGAACATTTCAGGCTGATGAAGAAACTAAAGCACAGACACATATTTAATGATTTTCTTTATGTTTGCCTGCATTTTTCTTATGCTAGCAAAGGATAGTTGTCTGTCAACTTAAGCAGTGTCTGTATACCTTTCATATATTTGTGAATAATTGCATTACAAATCATAAGTGGAGACATATCAGTGTGAGATGGTCTTGTCAACTCAAAGTTGAATATGGTCTACATCTTGTAAATTCAAGCAGAGTCATGGTATGATTTCTGTTCAGATTCAGGGCATTCTAGATTCAGAGACATGCAATGACTCCAAATACTCTGATACAAAAGAAGAAACAGCTTCTTCCTTGGAGAGGGCAAGAGCAACATTTGGTTTGTTTATGGAAGGCATGGTACAAATCTATTTTGATGAACTTGGTGACCCCGAAGTCCTTTCCAATGCTGCATTTAGTTCTCAACAGCTAATGAGAGAGGTGGGAAAGAGAGGGAGGCACACAGGAGTTGCAACCTATCATTCAAAATCCAAGCAGCATTACTGGTTTGTTAAGGTGATTAGTGTGGATTTTGGTTTCAAACAGCTCTTATCAAGCACCTCTCTGAGCTCTGTAAGCCGTAATGCTTATTATCTGATCATATCTTAGTTGTGGCAGAAGTTAGTGTCTGTACCAAGGAGATGAAGAAACTGTGCTAATAAGGGAAGTGACCTACTTAGGGTTGTAGAGGATGGGGAAACCCAGCATAAGTCAGAACTCTGATCTCGTTTGTCTTTCTCATAGACAATACTTCCTTCAGCACAAAGGTAACTTCTAGACTCTGCAACCTAGACTCTGTTCTGATCCTAACTTCCCCCTTCCCTTTTTCCCAGGGGCTGTATTAAGGAGCTGCATTTTCACTAGCTGCTGTTTTGTGTTGGGGAACAAATGAGCACCAGTCAGCTGACTCCTGATGCTCATTGGTATGCTAGGAGGGAAACCTGGCATGCTGCAAGGTTTCTGTAGTCTATAGAGATTGGGATGAGGAAGGGATAGAAAACAGTGCCTAGAGGGCACTAGGATCCAGGGAAGAAACACCTCCCAGGTTAGCTGTAATGTGTCCCTGCTTGTGCTGGATGATCCTTCCTACTTTGTTTCCCTGTAGCTCCTTCTCACCTTATACATAGATGAGCATGTTTTAGAGGCTCTTACCCTCTTCCCCAAGTGCCTCCATGCTGAAAGATGGTTTTCATTTGTTATTGAACAGCAATGAAAAATCTATCAGAGAAAAGTGACATGGTTTACTAAAAGCTGCTTAATCAGTTAGATACCAAGTTTTTGAGTATTACCTCTCCTTGGAATCTGGCTTCTGAGGAAGAGGAGCTGTATGTTGCTGGCTCAGTTCGAAGTTTACATATCAAATACTTGCAACAGTGTCCTCTCTGAGTTTTTAATTCAGCATTATTAATTGGTATTATTTAGTAACTATTTTGGAAGGAGTAAAAATTCCTCACATTTCTTAACTGCTTGTACACTGTTAATGAGGGCACAGTAATGAAATTAATCAAATAAATTCCTTTGAATTGCATGGACTTGATCCTCTCTGCACATAAGAATTTCAGCACAGGTTGGCTGCTGTGTAATGACGACTGTAGCTACCAGGTGGAGGTTGTACTTGAGTGGTGTTTGATCTAGAGTCTCAAAGCTCTCTTAAAATGGAAAAACATAATGTCCTTGTGCATAAGTGGATGAGTTTGTTTCTTATCTTGCCCTGCAGGCAACGAGTTCAACTCCTGTTCTTCAAGCGGAGACCATGAGAAGGAGATCTGCTGCTGCAACCTGCAGCCTTTTTCTCCCTGTCTTGTGCTTCATCCATCTTTTGACAAATCTCTGTAAGGCTGCTGCATTACTGCTACCTCTGCCCTTGAGGCTGTTAGCTTGCCAGTTTGATGTGAAATTACTCTCATTTCCTTTTTCTCCTTTCTTTTGCTATGAAGGGTGTTGGATCAGTGCTATAATACATCTCTCTCTTTCTTCCTTGCCCCCATTCTTTTTCCTGCATTTTTGATGTCTCACAATAGAGTGGGGCAAGTGGGGTACAGAGTCGTAGATGATATAAGAAATCCAGTAAGTTAATATTGACTAAAATCTCTCTGCCATACATAACATTTCTGTAAATTTTTAGGCCAGGAACTCTTTTCTTTGAACCTCTTGTACACCTTTTGCTTATACATTTCACCTAGCTAATGTTGTATTGAGAACTATAGCTTTGATTTTACATCCATCTTAAGAAACAAGACTAGTCTTAATTAGAAGATACCAAGAGGATCCACAGACTCCCTAGGCAGTTTATTCCAATAGTTAATCATCCTTATTATTAAATATGTATTCTAATTTGACATGTCTGGATGCTGCTTCCAGGCATTGGGTCCTATTACATGGTTTTCCACAATATGCTAAAGGGCTTGTAGTACTTTAGATTTTCTGTCCAGGAACCTGAATTTGATCTGTGATTGAGTTCTGTAAGGGCTGTATTGAAGGGGTTTGTCTCCAGCTCTCAGTTTAGTGGTTGTTTCCTATACTACCTGCAACGTCACCTGAACTATGAGTACTAGTTTAGAACTGGACTTGACAAGCATCAAAGCTAAAATGACCCTTACCTCTCATGTCCTACTTTAAAGACCTAGGACTACCCTGTGCCCAAGTCTTGTCCTGAAATCGTTCATGTTTGTGTTCTATATCTTTGTTCTTACTGTTTCATAAAATAAGGTCCAGGCTTGCTTTAATAAAATGAAGCATTTAATGTATGCCCATTAAATGGTCACCATTTGTTCTACGTAACAAATAAGGATCTTATGATGGAAAAATTGCATGTTGTATAAAAAAAGACTACAGATATGGGAGACTTGAAAAAAACAGTGGGGGCTAAAGAACTGATGTACCAATACAGTGCAGCCAATGTTAATAGAATATAAATGGACTCTGTGATCTGTTCAGGAATCTGTTTTGTGAAGTAAAATAGTAGCTGCTGGCTGTAACTCTCTGTGGACTGACACAGAGAAGACACCCCCTACTCCATTTCTCTACCTGCTCTAAGAAGAGGTTTTTTTCTCCTGGAAAGTGTATTCTCATTATATTAGACAGGTAAAACACATCATGCTCTATTGTATTCAAGAATTTATATAAAATTTATCATGGCGCTAAGTCAAAACAGTAAGGCAATGCAATTATTTCTGAGGATTAAAAATATAAGTATTTCTGTAGTATATGCTGATACATCCCAAGCTAGCATTCAAAGAAAGGATGAATGGATCACATGCTCTTTGTATAGATTTCTGCTAAAGTCTCTGCTTTGGTGGGCCATTTGCTCTGT
>VYZS01013078.1:0-11414 GCA_013400695.1 Neodrepanis coruscans | reverse complement strand
GAGACCCTGGACAGAAATCTCCTCCCTTGGGTTCAATGCCCCTGGCTTCTCTGATACAGAGAAAGAGAGACTAAATACACTCGGATGTAAGTTAAAAAAAATAACACTTTGCCAAGAAGAATGCTAATAAACAATACTGATTAAACTGAGTTAAACCAACCGATGAAGAGAAACTTCACAAGCCCTGCCCATTGGACCAAACTGACATGGCGACCAGCCTCTGCTACTTGGAGAAACCACATGCGGCCACAGGACAGAGAGAAGATGGCCACCCTTCCATGTGGTTCACCTCCCAGAAACCTGTCTGGAACAGCTGGAGAGTCAGTACTATCAGGAAATGATGGATAGCTGGGATTCAATAGCGGCAGATGCTTATATGGTGCTGGAATGAGGCTGAAGTGTTGGTACAGGCAGTCAGAGCAGGGCTGCAGAGCCCTTCCCTTCCATTGAAAGGACCCACTAGACACCCATTGAATCCAGCGACAAGACTTGGTTGCTGCAATTTCAATGTTCATTGGTCAAGGTGGTGGTTGAAGCCTGATGTGGTAAGAAAAGTCCTGTGTGGTGAGGAAAGAATACCAAGTGTTGAGCGAAGTCCAAGTGTGGTCTTCTATTGGGTTTAGGCTTGGTGGGAACATCCCTGGTACCTCCACTGGTGTGGGGAGTTCTAAACTGGATGATGTAATACTGGATAATGGAACAAGTCCTTTTAAGATGTTACAGCTGCCTTTTATGTCAACCCAGGTGGATCCATTATGGCCCATCTGCAGAGATGAGTATCTTCAAGCTAAGTGTGAATTGCCTTGGTGCTTCCCCAGAGGGGAGTTGTCACAGCTGAGTCATTTGTGTAAGGACAAAGAAACCTACCCCACCTAGCAGGATTTGCCTTTCTCCTTATTTTGTTCAACACCCAGCTTGTAGACTGAGATGGCAGGTGTTCATGCCCTCAGCACCTCGGTGGCCACTCTGCACATCGTTAGCAAAGCACACTCCTGCTGATTGAACCATTAGCACCAATAGTCCAGTCTCTTATGGTACCTAAGTGGTCGCTGCAGGTGGTCAAATGTTTGAGTCATTAATCACTAGAAATTCAGCCTCTTTAAAGAAGGCAAAACACCAAAAAGCCAAAAAGGCATATCTGAAGAAAAGAAAAAGTGGATACCAGAATTTCTGTGTAATCCAGGACACTTGTGTAGACTGTGGAATGAGATGCTGAAAAGCAGTGCCACGGAAAGGGACCTGGGGGTGCTGGTCAATGGCAAGGCGAATATGAGTCAGCAGTGCCTTGGTAGCCAGGAGGGCCAACCATGTGCTGGGATGCATCAGGAAAAGCATNAGAGTCAGTACTATCAGGAAATGATGGATAGCTGGGATTCAATAGCGGCAGATGCTTATATGGTGCTGGAATGAGGCTGAAGTGTTGGTACAGGCAGTCAGAGCAGGGCTGCAGAGCCCTTCCCTTCCATTGAAAGGACCCACTAGACACCCATTGAATCCAGCGACAAGACTTGGTTGCTGCAATTTCAATGTTCATTGGTCAAGGTGGTGGTTGAAGCCTGATGTGGTAAGAAAAGTCCTGTGTGGTGAGGAAAGAATACCAAGTGTTGAGCGAAGTCCAAGTGTGGTCTTCTATTGGGTTTAGGCTTGGTGGGAACATCCCTGGTACCTCCACTGGTGTGGGGAGTTCTAAACTGGATGATGTAATACTGGATAATGGAACAAGTCCTTTTAAGATGTTACAGCTGCCTTTTATGTCAACCCAGGTGGATCCATTATGGCCCATCTGCAGAGATGAGTATCTTCAAGCTAAGTGTGAATTGCCTTGGTGCTTCCCCAGAGGGGAGTTGTCACAGCTGAGTCATTTGTGTAAGGACAAAGAAACCTACCCCACCTAGCAGGATTTGCCTTTCTCCTTATTTTGTTCAACACCCAGCTTGTAGACTGAGATGGCAGGTGTTCATGCCCTCAGCACCTCGGTGGCCACTCTGCACATCGTTAGCAAAGCACACTCCTGCTGATTGAACCATTAGCACCAATAGTCCAGTCTCTTATGGTACCTAAGTGGTCGCTGCAGGTGGTCAAATGTTTGAGTCATTAATCACTAGAAATTCAGCCTCTTTAAAGAAGGCAAAACACCAAAAAGCCAAAAAGGCATATCTGAAGAAAAGAAAAAGTGGATACCAGAATTTCTGTGTAATCCAGGACACTTGTGTAGACTGTGGAATGAGATGCTGAAAAGCAGTGCCACGGAAAGGGACCTGGGGGTGCTGGTCAATGGCAAGGCGAATATGAGTCAGCAGTGCCTTGGTAGCCAGGAGGGCCAACCATGTGCTGGGATGCATCAGGAAAAGCATCGGCAGCTGATAGAGGGAGAGGATTGTCCCACTCTGCTCTGCACTGGGGCAGCCTTACCTTGAATATTGTGGCAGTTTTGGTCACTGCAGTATAAGATATTAAGCTATCAGAGAGCATCCAAAGAAGGTCAATAATGATGGTGAAGGGCCTTGAGGGGGAAACCCTATGAGGAGAGGCTGAGGTCACTTGATCTGTTCAGGCTGGAGACGAGGAGACTGAGGGGAGACCTCATTGCAGTTACAACTTCATTGCGAGGGGAAGAGGAGGGGCTGGCACTGATCTCTTCTCTGTGATGACAAGGGACAGGACCCAAGGGAATTACCTGAAGTTGTGTCAGGGGAGGTTTAGATTGGATATTAGAAACAGGTTTTTCACCCAGACAGTGACTGGGCACTGGAACAGGCTCCCCAGGGAAGTGGTCATAGCACCAAGCCTGACAGCGTTCAAGAAGCTTTTGGACAATACCCATGAGCACAGGGTGTTACTCTTGGGAATGGTCCTGTGCAGGACCAGGAGTTGTTCTCAATGATCCTTGTGGATCCCTTCCAACTTGGCATGTTCTGTGATTCTGTGAATTTAGCTCTTCTTTTTCTACGTCCAGCTATCAGCTGAGAAACTGGGACATGTCCCCTGCCATGGCCAGTCCAGGTGCAGTGCCAGAGCCCAGGGTGACAGCAGAGACTGGCTCCACCTTCTCATCTAAAATCACCACCTAGTAAGAGACCAGTTCCTGTGCTGTACGGTGACAGCAGCAGTTAGTGAGACAAGAACACCAAACAGATGGCACCCTTCAGGACCAAAATCAGCCCATCTCCAACATCTGGGCTTTCATCTGGTCTTTATTAGGCAGGATATTAGGGTATTAGGGCTAGGTAGAGAAAAGCCTTGGAATGAAGGGGTTTAAACAAACAAAAAATTATATTGAGCCCAAGCACGAGCTGAAGAGAGGCAGCATTTTATAGTCAGTTGGCTGAAGCCTCGAGAGCTTCAGCCATCCATTACAGAGGGCAGGCTGACAGGGTGTGCATGGTCACCTCTAGCCTCCACCAACAGCTCTAGGCAGATTAGGAAAACTGCTTTTCCTTCTCTGAGGGGTTTTACTGCAGAGAAGTGAAGCACTTTAGGGCACATAATAAATCTCAGCTTGGACACTCTGCTCTGGTACTTTCCAGGCAAAATGTGAGAGTGTGGTTGGTGCTGAGCACTGGATGCTCAGCCTGAGGGGTGCTTTGACTCTCCTCTGTGCTTCAAAATGGGACAGAGATGTAGGCTATGTAGGAGGCAAATTGTTTTATGGAAAATATTGGGAACCATTGTACTATGCTGATTAACTCATTTAAACAATTTTGTTTAGCTGCAAGAGTTGCCCCACGTGAAAAGTGCAGCTGCAGGCATTTGCACAATGAAAATGCTCCCATATGCAAGAAAACCAGACAAGCCCCTGCCTGTTGTCACTACAGCAAGAAACTTTAGCACTCTGGGGACATTGCAGGGTTATTTCTGCCTCTAAATTTTAACTCAGAGCATGAAGGATACTGTTATGCTAGCTGGTTTTGTGCATATCCCTCATGTCCAAGACTCCGCCTGGTTTAGGCAATTCTTGGCAGATAAAACTTTTTCAGAAACATGAGAAATTGCAGGAACTAGGGTTCCCACTGCCTAGTTCCACCTGGAGACAACAGCTGCTTGTTTTACCCTGAGGCAGTATCTCTTCTGCCCTCCTCCACTTCCCTAAGTACAGCATTAGGTAGGAGAAATTAGGCTTTTTTCATGCCTCTTTCTCTGTGTTATAGTCCGTGTTATATGCCTCTTAATCCCAAAATACAGATCTTTTGGACAGTGTTCTAATCCCATGAGGGACTTGGCAAACAACAGGAAAACCAAGATTGTCTGGAATATTGTCCAAACACGTGGACCAAGGACCACCCTCAGCCTTCAGCATTTCTCTTGGGTCACCAGTTACACACTCCTCCCCATTAAATTAAAACCACTCTAAAAGCAGTGTGGTTTCAAGCACTAGCAGCAGGGCATTTAGAAAGAATTTTCAGGCTGATACTTTTCCACAGGCCAGTTTGGGATCCCCTGAGTGCAGGATATTGTCTCAAAAAGAGACAATTCTCTGAAAGCCATCAAGAAGCTTTGGTATCTAAGTACATAAGTAACAGTTCTGCCATCTCTGAAAGCATTAGCTGCAAATCAGTTTTACCCTCTTTAGATGTTTTGGAGTTCATGGCTGGTGCTTTTGCTCTGATTTCCTATGCTTCCAATTACAGACTGGAAGCAGCAGCAGACCTCCATCAGAAACAGGAGCTGGGGTGGCTGCACGCTCACTCACTGCCACAGAGTGCCTGGGCTACAACATAGCGAACCAGAAACTGTGGGCATACACCTCCATGGAAATAGGCACTTGGGGAGATCAGAGCAATGCTGGGGGTTGCATTCTGCCAGTCATTTTGTTATGAATGGTAGCACTGTAAAAATCAATATGGCACTTTTAAAATGGATTATGAGGCAGTTAAATGACAGGTCTCTGAAGAGGAGTTGCAAATGAAGAGTGATCCCACGGGAGTTTTTATTGAGGGAATATTCAGCAAGTTGTTCTTTGCTGTTTACCTAAGAAGTCACAATAGATAAACAGTTGAATACAAGTTCCATGCGTGATGCTCTTGTTTAAAGTGACTAATATGACCCTAGGATAAAATATATGGGAATATTGAATGGTAGGGGAAACATATTAGCTCTATACATGATATTAACGAGACAAAGCCAATCCAGTTCAGCTGTCAACACTTAAAAATCATGCTGTAAAACTGAGGAGGGTTGGGAGAAGAGCTGTAAGACTCATTAAAAGCAAATCTTACAGTGACCCAAAGGAGCACAAACAATCCATTTATATTATCAAAGAGGAGTATAAGAGATGAATTGATCTATAAGTATCTATACATGGAGGAGGAATACAGTATCAGAGATTGCTTAACCTAGCAGACAAAGGCATATAAACCAGGAAGACTGGAGCTAAAAAAAAAATCAAGTTAAAAAATCATTTTTCTCCTTAATGGCCTTGTAATTAACCATGGGAGGAGCTGACATGGGATATGGTAGGTTCTCCATCACTCCAAAAGATATTTAAATTAAGCATGAATGTCTTTCTACATGATATAGCTCATGTATTGGTGTGGGAATTGCTGGGCAAAACTCCATGGTCTGCATTATGCAGGAGGGCAGAGAAAACCACCATGGTGGTGCCTTCTGGCTGTGAAATATATGAAACTATCAAAGTGATGACATCTGTATATCACATCCCAGCAGCATCCTGCCTGTTTATGCAACACATGTTATGAAAAGACTCTTTTAGGGATATTTAGAGGGCTTTAAATATTTTATTAGAGGTTTTTTAATATACTCTGCCTGTAAAACCAGGTACATGAAATAAACCTAAAAAAAAAATAAAAAGAATCCTGAAATAGATTTCCTATACCCCCCAAATCCCAGTCTTAAAGCCAATATCTCAGAATACTCTGGGCTTTTAATGTGATGCTCCAAGGATTTAGCCCTTTATCATGGTTTAAAGCTTCTATTTCACAGATTTATAGATGTTAAACTCAGGAGGGACTACTGTGAATATCTAGTCTGACCTTGTGCATAACAGAGGCCACAGGGCATGCCTCAATTACTTCCAGGCCATGCTGAAGCCTCACAGACTCTTCCTTCATACCATAGCCAAGATAGAGCCTTCTTTTCTATCCACATGGCTAAACTTCACATCATCTCACGTATCACTGCAACATCCTTCCTTCTACCTCTGACAAATTAAATCTTTCCTGGCACATGTCCATTCAAATTGCTGCTAAAGAGATCATTTCCCATTCCTGCCTCCTTGTTGATTCTCCCTTTTGCCTTTCCACCAACACATCTCCTGTTCCTCACAGCCTGGTCCCTACCTCTGCCTCTTTATTGCATTTGGTATTAGCTCATCCCTGCCTCTCTTAGCCCATTTTGATACCTTTTTTTATTCCTTTCTTTTTGCTGAACAAACCACATGTGGTTTAGCACCAGTCTACAGGGAGGGATCCTAATACACATCAGTGCTATTAAACCAAAATACTCTGGGAGCATTTGCACCCATCAGGGGAACAGGAATGGGGGCTGTGGTCATTTCATCACACATTGTCTCTGCCACTCCTTCCTTCTCAGGAGAGGGGCTCATCACTGCTCCAGTGTGGAGTCCCTCCCACAGAAGACAGTTCTCCATGAACTTCTCCAAATGAGTCCTTCCCAAAGCCTACAGCCCTTTATGAACTGCTTCAGCATGGGCCCCTTCCATGGGGCACAGTCCTTCAGGCACAGGCTGCTCCAGTATAGGTCCTCATGGGGTCACAAGTCCTGCCATCAAACATGCTCCAGAGTGGGCTCCTCTCTCCACTGGTCTGCAGGTCCAGCACAAGTTTCCCACGGGGCCCCAGCCTCCTTTGGGCATCCACCTACTTTGGCAAGGGCTCCTCCATGGTCTGCAGGTGGATTTTGCTCTACCGTGGACCTCCATAGGCTACAGGGGCACAGCTGTATCACCATGCTCTGCGTCATGGGCTGCAGGGGAATCTCTGCTCTGGTGCCTGGAGCACCTCCTCCCCCTCCTTCACTGACCTTGGTGTCTGCAGAGGTGACACATATTTTCAGTCCTCTCTCCAATTCTTTTATTTTGAACAGGTTTTTTTTCCTCTTCTTAAGTTATTCCAGAGGTGCTACCACAGGGGCTGTTGGCTTGGCCTTAGCCAGCAGTGGGTCCATCTCAGAGACGGCTGGCATTTGCTCTGTCAGACATGTGGGAAGTTTCTGGCAGCTTCTCACAGAAGCCACCCCTGTATATTACCAAAGTCTTGCACAAACTCGATATAGTGTAACAGTGACAGACCTGATTCTTGTGCAGTGAGAAACAATTCCTGTGAATTATTAAATGACTGTCTATCACTTTAAGACATACAACAGTGTGGTACAGTCTGAATCTAGAAAAAGCCTGTATTTTAATGCTCTTCATCCTTCTGAAAGAACCCAGCTCGATAAACTTGAGTGCAGGAGACCAGCATTGTGGGACAGTCAACAAGGGTGAGCTGAGGCAAGGGACAGGAGGTGCCACAGCAGGAAAGCAGGCTGTGCCGGAGGAAGTCAGACCATGGATAAACTCATACCAGACTGCTTTTTAGAGAAGAGGTTCTTACCTTATATGTGTGAGAGGTGCTTTGTCTGGGGTGACAGGTAAGCAAGGAGAAAGGATGCACAGAAGCAATTTACTACCTTCACCGTTTCTGCTCTTTGAAAACTAACATCCACTTTTACAAAGCCTCAATGCACAGATTCTTTTAACCTAATACCACTCTACACAACTGCACAAGGTTACCTGATTTTGTGTTACAGCAGAATCTAATCCTTCTGGAGACAAACTGTATAAAATTGCCAAAAGCTGACACACGTCTCTGCTCTGTGTTGCCTATTGAGAAGCAAGTACCTCTGGCCAAACCAAGAGGAAAACATCTGTCAGTAGGTGTTAATGAGCCCATCATATGTAGCAGGCAAGACCCAACGAGCTCAGCAAGATCTGACGGAATTCATGTTGTCATTGCATGATCACAGCTGTCTATGGCTGCACTCAGCTGTCAGGGGCCCACTTGCATACATCCTTCCTCACACAGATACTTTATGAATTTTAGAGTTGGCAGGATGCAAATCTGCCCTTTAAGGCTCATCTGTCAAAAGCAGTGCTTTGGCCAGTACTTTGCAGAGGCTTCTGCAGGTAAACAAAGTGATATTAAAGAATGTTGCAAGTGTCCATCTCTCTGAGCCAGCACAGTTGAAGCCTGGGGCAGGAAGTAAGTTTTTTAGCAGAAATGTAAAATTAAATGCCCCATTGCTTGTAACTCATCCTGATACATGTTGCTTTTGCAGGAAGTCATGGGCAGCTTCAATCCTCATATCTGCCAGTGGTTAATGAAATGTTGTGGCTAGTGGAGGTGAGTGGCATGTTTTCAGGTTGTGAGGTGATGGTATCATGGCTTTGAACACTGGTGAGTTAAAGCAGAAGGAAAGAGGGGAGAAAGGATGAGAGGGAAGGCAGTAATTCACAGAGAAATTTTCATTTAATTCAGTGATTATTTACATCTCACTGTACCAATCAAAGCTAAGTATATCTATCCAAGCCAATGTATATGACTCATAGTTTGTCAAATAGATATTCTGGAGGTGTGAAGTTACAGAAATAAAAGTCATGAATTATCAGTTGTTCTTTTATGCTTGTGGACAGCATCTCTCATTACATGTAAATTCCATTTATAACCATTGCAAACAGGAAAAAGCTAAAGTCAAGTTTGCGTGAATAGAAAAATGACATAACAGGAAAATGAGTCTAAGGATGGATTCTGCCTTGCTGTTTTAGTGGGACCCATCTGACCAGCAGTAAACATCTACAATGCCTGTTTATGGGCTCCACTTGGGGATTCTCCATCCCAGTCTAAAACAGGCAGCTGCAATACTGAAGCACACCCTAAAAGCCACCATTTCCCTCTGCTGACCATCAGAGGAAGGTCAGATAGAGACTAGAGTCATTTACTAAAGTTAATAAACTGCAGATAAAAACTACTCACTAATGCTTCTTGAAGCCAAGGGCATAAACAAGTCCCTAAAAATTTTACAAATTTCCAACGAAATACCTGGTTTGATGCACAAGCCCTTCTTTGCAGTGTGCTGAGCTTTTGCCATGCTACCAACAAAGATAAAAGCAGTAAATGCCTCTCCACACCCATTTAAAATTCATGCTGCAAAATCTTAGCTGAACAGCCAAAAAAAAAAAAAAGAGGCTCAGATTTAATGTGAGGTCCATGTAAGGCTCACTGTGGATATAATTCCTCTTGAAAGCCAACATGGGCTTTTGCCATGACTTCTTGAGAGGACACGTGGTTCATCTGTAGAGGTAGTAACCTCATTTCTCAATGTTTTTTTAATATGTCAAGGAATATCAAGTGTGTACACAGCGGGAAAAAGGAATCCCATCCCAAAACATCTCAGGTGAGGCACTCCTGTCAAGGCAGCCCCTGTCCTGTGTCACTCTTTTCTAGGGATGCACCAAACAAGAAGATTACCTTATGTAATTTTTTTTTCCTTGGTACCACTTCTATCAAGTCAACAAGTAGGTAGGTATAAAGTTAGTTGTTTAACTGACTAAACTGCTTAGAAATTTAACCAAAAAATGTATATACCACTAGGTATCTGGAAACTAGCGTTTTCAGTTTGAGACAGCAAATGAAAGGAGAGCAATATCTGAACACTGAAAGTTAGCAGACTAGGGACAAAAATATATCAGTTGCTAGGAGATGGCATTTAATCTGGAGTTTTAAACAATAAATAAAAATTAAGTTACAAGAAGAAATATTGTTTAGGGCAGAAATCAACTTGAAGCAAGCAGTTATTTATGAGAGGGAGCAAATCAAGGATGTTGCTCAACAACACACCATGGGTACAGAGGTAAATGGGAAGGTTATTGACTTGACTGTGGGAACAAAACTGCTGCCAGTGAAAGACAGCAAGGACAAAACTCTTTCCTAGCTGAAGTTGCTGGGACATGTGGCATTAAAGTAAATAACTGCAAATATCACCTTTGCCTGCAATGGAAGCCCAACTAGAACCTAGAATGTGAAACTCAGCTTTGTTCCCTCTGGTCGTGAAATCTACAGGAAAAACACAGGAAAAGTTCATTGCTTGTGAAGTTGGATTCCCAAATGCACCAGAATCTGCAGGTTTCTTTTCCCACTAAAGAAAGCCATACTTTCTTAATAGTGTTAGAATTGATAAATGCTGGGGTTAAGCTTAGAATCTCTTATGAAATCATACGAGCTTCAAAAGCAAGGCCAGCAGGAAGCGGGACTGGTTGCTCTTTACAGCAGCCCAGATGCTGGTGGGAATTGTCAAAGTGGGATTTCAGTCCTGTTGAAAGCAAGGGCAAAATGGCAATAGACCTTAAAAGGTCATTTTCTCCCCCACACATAGAGGCAAAAGTTTGCATGTAAAGTAGTCTAGCACATGGTAATCACCTACACCTTTGGATGTAGCAATCACCTACACCTCTTCCGGTTCTTATAACTATAAATATATGCAGGCATTAGAAGCAGTGTTTGCCACAGCACCACCCCTGGGTAATTTCCATCTCAGATCTCTTTGACCTAGGCTGGTAAGCACTTCTACAATATTTGGTCACAGCTATTACATTGATTATTCGGATCAAACCATTGGGGTCCCAAGGCCAAGATGGAAATTCAGACCTCTCACAGCTTTGATACTACCTGTAATGCTGGGGCTGAAACACTACTTGTTTAGACTTGCTTAGGATAGTGCTTGTCAAAGTGATTCATAATTTTCTCTGGGCAGCAGCCAAAGAGCAGAGACCATGCTGATGTCTGCAATCTGCCAGAAGGCTTTGATATTGTCAACAGAGGTATGGTCAAGCCTAAATAACCACTGGTTGAGGGAATACATTCTCCTTGCTCAGAAATTCAATGGACTGTCCTCTCTGCTGGCCCAGCTTGTCTTTCAAAGCATAACTGCCGACTGCCAGCATTGCTCTCTCCTTCACTGTCCTCTGCAGGACAAAGTTACTGGGAAAAGGAAATAATGTGTGTGCTATTACATCAGTGCTGCTGGTGGCACAGTCATCTCCTCTTCATGCAACCCAGAGAGCAGAGATGGCACTATCACATCTGGATCTGCATGGGGTCCTCTGCAGTGAGGAAGGGCTGGATGAGGACTGGTTGGTTGTTGTTCAATCTCTCTGATTGATCACACTGGTTAAGTGGGAGAGTATCAGTCAGTAAGGGTTGGCTGGATTTTTGTCATTACCTGTGGTTAAGAGCCCAACCACCACAAGCATTGACTGCATCTCTCTTATTTTATCATCTGCAGATGAACCTGCTTGAGTGGTAGGTTGCCAGGGCCTGTAGTGACAGAAGAAGTGGTAATGGAAAAACTAGTAGATTTAGATTAGGTATGAGGGGATTTGACCTTGGCTGGATGTCAGG
>VYZS01013076.1:0-23426 GCA_013400695.1 Neodrepanis coruscans | reverse complement strand
TAGAAACACTTTTTATTATCCTTAAAAGCGGTGGCCAATTTTAGCTCAAACTGAGCTTTCACTTCCCTAATTATTTTCCTGCATGACCTAACAACATCTTTAAACCTTCCCTGGGTTACCTCCCCCTCTTTCCAAAGGCTGTATATCCTCTTCTTTTTCCTTAGTTCATTCAAAAGCTCCTTACCCATCCAGTCTGGATGCCTACCCCTATGGCTCATCTTGTGGCACTTTGGAACAGTCTGTTCCTGCGCCTTCAAGATTACATTCTTAAAGTACATCCAGCCTTCCTGGACCCCTTTGTTATTAAGGACAGTCTCCCAGGGCATTCTAATAGTTAATTCCTTAAATAAACCGAAGTCCGCCCTCTGGAAATCCAGTGTGGAGGTTTTGTTGAAGTCTCTTCTTGTTTCACTTTTTATTGAAAACTGTTTTCTTTCATGATCACTGCACCCCAGGCAGCCTCTAAGCACCACATTCCCCACCAGCCCTTCCCTATCAGTGAACAGCAGGTCAAGAATAGCTTCACCCCTGATAGGCTCACTAACGAGCTGTGACAAGAAGCAATCCTCAATACATTCTAAGAACCTTCTGGACTTCCTCCTCTCTGCTGTGTTGAGTTCCTTGTCACTGTTCTTTCTGGTAAACCTTTCTGCTATGAAAAAAACCCACTAAGCCTGTAATGACATTGCAGGGGATGTACACATTTGGCTGCTAATAACTGATCCTAGGCTGTTAGTCCTGCATATTCCTGACAAATTTGCCCTTTGGTGGTCACACGGTGAACAACATAGATCAGATCCTTTCTGATCAGAGGAAACAGTGTGCTCTTCCCAAGCAAAGCCCTTTCCCAAAGCCCTTTTGCAAGGTGGTCATTCATTCATCATTGACACATCCACGCCCACACAGCTTTAATAATTTCCAAAAAGACAGAAGCTACTTTTTAAACCTTTTGAGCTGGGACTAATTTTGAACCTGTTCCAGCTGAAATATTTACTGCATGTCTTTCTCATAAATTATGTCATATTCAAAAAGTGAAAATCCTCATTTCAGCATCATCATCTCAAGCAGAAAAACTGCATATCCTCCAACAGAAAATTAGGGAACATTTGTTCTGTCTGTCACAGCTCAACTTTGCAGTATTTTTTCCCTGGAGCAGATGAATTTAGGTTTGCTAGCTGGTGAAACTATTCTGCCATGACCCTGAAGGCAGGCATCCTATGGCTGCAAATAACTGTATTATTTATCATGAAAACACAAGACTTTGAATGAAAGAAAGAATTTCTACGAGAAAAGTTATGAAGAACTCTGGAATCTAACTGCATAATTCAATCTCATTCCATTTTCTCAATGAAAATGGAATGCTGCTGAAATCACATACTCATGACTTGGGAGTACACTGAAGTGCAACGGTACACTTTTTTTCAGTCTCAATAAAAATCAGCTTTGTAGATTAAGAACAAAGTAAAATATTCTCTGAGCACTGAACAAACATTAATCGCTTTATGCTTCATTGGAAAGACATGTATGTTTGCAATTGCAAAGTATGTATGTGCTAGGACTGTTTCAAGCTTTAGGGTGCATCTGAAATTCTTTCAAGGGGCTTGATTTTTAGTAAGTATTTGGTATTTTCTTCTGCAAAATGGAAGTTTTTTTGAAAGTACTTCTATGGAAACACTCAGTTTTGGAATCTAAAGAATGTGAAATCATTAGGCATGTATGAACTTTTATATTGAATGCTACCATTTTGTTCATGTAAATGCAAGACACAGTTTTTGTAATTTATCCAGAAGTGACTTACCAATAAAAAACCTGGTAAAACTCTAAGCACCAAATCCTAAGCACCAAATACATATTGTAACTAAATACTAAATAGCACTTTGAGTGTGCTTCATTTCTTCTTGCTCTTTACATTTCCTTTCATCTGTATCTTATTTTTTAACTGCAGTTTTAGCAAGTCCAGTTTTCACCTGTGCAATCACTGAGACTAAAACCAGCTAAAAGTAGATACACTCTATAATAGTCTAAACAAGCAGCAGAATTAGGAAGTGTGGCAAATACAGGAAATAAAAGTGTATCACCAATGCAAATATGGGAACCTTCTCAGAAATAAAATAAAACTAAGCCTTTTATCTTAGAAAATGTTACCTTTTTGCTGTCCCTGACAGGCAAAAACATTCCTTTAAATTGGAACAAGAAAGAAAGCTTCTCTTCTAGATCAGTTTTTGAGATGTGAATAGGTGTGACTCTGTTGGGTTCTTAACCTTGTATGCCTGTTTAAGTTCACAGGGTCTCTGCTATGACTGGGTCTCTGCTATAGGAGATTAAAAGAATTTAAGGTTAGTGTTTAATCACCTTTCACTACACCTTCAGTTAACAACTCTCTCCTGTTTTCCAGTTCCCTTAACAGTGGCCATCATGGTTTGTTCGTAGCTCATCTCATTGCAAAGAGAACTAAGTATTGTCCAAGGATATAGAAAGTGGCAATTTCTACACTAAGGCCCAAGGAGATTGCATTCAGTCTGGCATCTGACTTCAGGAGCTGATACCAGAGCAAGTTGTGTTTTGGTCTCTGTAGGTGTCACCAGTGCCTTAGAGGAAAACATGCAGTGCAGTCAAGGGAACATTCCCTCCTGGGACAATGTTTACAAGAGAGTTTACAAGAGTTTACGAGTGGAGAGTTAAAATTTTCTGTCTCTCATCTTTTCCAGCATCCTGTGCATAAAAATGGCACAAATGTTTAGATTATCTGTTAAGTTTGTCTCTGGTTTTTAGGACCAAGAACTCAAGTATAATGTATCTATGAATGAAATGGATACAAGATGCCTATATTAGTGTATTGTCACATTTTGGGTGCTATCACACTGATTTATGTAGGATCACAGAGAATTATAAATCCAGTTACACCTGTGGCAAACAGGCTGCTCAGTGAGCAATATCATGTAGCCTCATTTACCAGTTCTTGAAAAAAAAGATCAGGAGTCAGTCAGCTGCTTTGAAGTTTTACTTTGATCTCACTGAAACCTAGAACTTGGTTTGTAGCCAAAGAAAGGAGACTTCGTGAATGAAAAACTGAGCACCAGAATTTTAGAGTAGTATCAAGAACACAGACAGAGAGAAGCTGAGATTGCTGGGAAGTTAATTTTCATGTTATAATTTATAATCTAATTTATAATTACTAAATATTGGGTGGTACAACACAAGACAGGTGAACAAATAGTCCCTTTTGTGGTGCTGAATCCCATGTTATGCTTTGAACCTTCAATTAAAATTAACCAATAATTATAAGTAGCCTCCTGAGCTCACACTACATATTTTGGGTCCAAAAGGAAAGACATGCAGATAAGCAGACTAGTAAAGAATAAACTCAGACTAGCTTCAGCTTTAAACTGTAGTTGTATGTAAAACAAGGACATTTTTGTCCCTTTCTTCAATAACACACTTCAATGACATGTAAAAATTTTTTCTCAATTCACTGTTACTCTGATTTTCTTCATGAGGTCTCAGCTTTTTAGCTCCTCATTTGAGGTCGTAGTGTGGCCTGAGGGTGGAAGTGATGTACCACCACACTTATGCTCCCTCTTTGAAGCCACTAGTATTGTCAAACTACTTCAAAAGAAAATCAATAATTCCTCATGTACATATGCTTGCAGTTTCATGATTTTCCTGGCATAAAATTCTCATCTCTTAATAGAAGGAAAATACTCTGATTTTTCTCATTATATGCACACTACATGAAAAGAAGCTTATGTATTTTCATGAAGTTACTGACTCTTTATCCTAAATTGAAATTTCTGTGATAACACCCCTTTCTGTACCTTTATAGGCTGGAAGATCTTTATGCAGAGTTTCTATTTGCCCTTCCTTCTCATTGTGGTAATTACCTCAGGGAGGCAGACTCAATTATTCACAAATAAAAAATAATAATAAATAATATTCCTTAATGTCCTGGTTTGGACACTAGGGTGCATTAAAAGTGATGAGAGAATGCAATAGTTTCAACAACAAACAACAGATTTTATTTTACAAACAAAAACCCAACAACAACGACACAAAGAGGAACAGACTGTGCTTCTCTGGGGCTAGCTGCTGGGCTGCTAGAGCAAGGGAGGAAGGTGGAAAGGTGCTGGGTCCTGCTCTGAGCTTTTCTGGAAAACAGGAGAATAAAAGAAACCCTGGGGGGAAACCCAAAAGGGGAGAGAAATATCACAGCTGGTGAGTGATGTGGTCCTCAGCCCAGCACTGCCTCTGCTGTTGATGAAGCTGCACTGCGGCCCGAGCCATGGGAAAATGCCGAGCAGAGATGTGCTGAGATGCAGCTCTGATGACTGCTGAGCCTGGAGAGAGGAAATGTTTTTGGACTTGCTGGCTTTATAGGCAGTCTATTCCCGCGTGATCTCAGGGTCCCTCCTGGCACAGGTCGCCTCCAGATTGGCTAATGGTGCTTGGGCACCTCCCCTCCATGAGATGTCATCATGAGGCAATATGGCAGTGTTTCTCGCCAAAATGTATTGTGGTCAGAGCCTNCTTGGGCACCTCCCCTCCATGAGATGTCATATGAGGCAATATGGCAGTGTTTCTCGCCAAAATGTATTGTGGTCAGAGCCTACCAAGAGGGGAGGGGTCACTTCCACCGCCCGTGAGCACCACAGGGTGCACCAGAGGCCCCAGGGCCACCCCTGGCACTGGTACCAGGCTGCCCTCTCCCCACATGCCAGTGCAGCCACTTGTGGGAGTGACCTCACCCACCATTAGGGCTGCTGGCATTCTATTCCCAGCACTGCATTTTGTGTGCACAGGAAACCTGCTGCGCATGTGCGCAGCGCTGGGGACAGCTGGCTGCACCTGTTGCCGCTCAGCCCAGCATCAGTGCTGCCCGTAGCTGGGTGGGGAGAGGTAGGCAGCAGCAGCCACTTCCCCCCAAGCCAATGCCGCCGTGCATTGCTTTGGGGCCAGTGCTGCTACAGCACCCACTGGTGCGTGCCCAGGACATGGTGTGTGCTGCTTCTGCGCTGCGCCCTCGCTGGCAGAGTGAGCCAGCAGGACCATGGAAGCTGTGGCTGTCCTGCACTCACTGGCAGCAGCACTCCCACTTTGATGTCGGTGCTGCAGAGCAGCAGCCGTGGGACGGGGGTGCACCCCACACCACAGCCATCACCGCTGGCAGGTGGGGACCGCCACCACTGCCCCACACACACACATTGGTGTGGGGGGAGGGAAAATGCCCCCGGCCCAGTGCTGCTGTGGGAGCTGCTCCTGCTTCCTGCGGTACGCCACAGGACAGAACAGGGCACCCCCCCGTGCCCCACCTGTTGTTGCCAGCAGCCACTGCAGGGCTCTCTGCCCCCCCTGCCTCGGCCCCGCCGCCGCCTCCGTGCATCTGTGGAGTTGTGGAGGAAACTGCAGAGGGCTGGCTTCGCGTCGCAAGGTCTCCTGGAAGCCTGTCCNGGCCCCAGGGCCACCCCTGGCACTGGTACCAGGCTGCCCTCTCCCCACATGCCAGTGCAGCCACTTGTGGGAGTGACCTCACCCACCATTAGGGCTGCTGGCATTCTATTCCCAGCACTGCATTTTGTGTGCACAGGAAACCTGCTGCGCATGTGCGCAGCGCTGGGGACAGCTGGCTGCACCTGTTGCCGCTCAGCCCAGCATCAGTGCTGCCCGTAGCTGGGTGGGGAGAGGTAGGCAGCAGCAGCCACTTCCCCCCAAGCCAATGCCGCCGTGCATTGCTTTGGGGCCAGTGCTGCTACAGCACCCACTGGTGCGTGCCCAGGACATGGTGTGTGCTGCTTCTGCGCTGCGCCCTCGCTGGCAGAGTGAGCCAGCAGGACCATGGAAGCTGTGGCTGTCCTGCACTCACTGGCAGCAGCACTCCCACTTTGATGTCGGTGCTGCAGAGCAGCAGCCGTGGGACGGGGGTGCACCCCACACCACAGCCATCACCGCTGGCAGGTGGGGACCGCCACCACTGCCCCACACACACACATTGGTGTGGGGGGGAGGGAAAATGCCCCCGGCCCAGTGCTGCTGTGGGAGCTGCTCCTGCTTCCTGCGGTACGCCACAGGACAGAACAGGGCACCCCCCCGTGCCCCACCTGTTGTTGCCAGCAGCCACTGCAGGGCTCTCTGCCCCCCCTGCCTCGGCCCCGCCGCCGCCTCCGTGCATCTGTGGAGTTGTGGAGGAAACTGCAGAGGGCTGGCTTCGCGTCGCAAGGTCTCCTGGAAGCCTGTCCACCTTGCTTTTCTTTTAAAATACAAAACAGAGGTTTGAAACACCCACTGCCACCCTCCCCACTCCCCAAAACCAAACACCCTTCTCCCCAAGCCCTCTCCCCCAAGAAGAAACATGGAGAAAAAGGAAAATAAGTTTTTAACAACTGAAACCTCATTTCACCCCAGAACATTTAAAAAATAAGATTAATCTCTGTTCCAGAGGTACCTCCATTTTAAAGATATCTAATTTAATACTTCAACTTTTTGCAAAGAGATCACAGAATATTCTGAGTTGAAAGAGACAAACAAGCATCATTGAGTCCAACTCTTAAGTGAGTAGTGTATGCAGAGTTTGAACCCACAACCTTAGTGTTATTAGCACCATGCTCTAACCAACCGAGCTAAATGATTTGATGAAGTGTGGATTACTAGCAAATGTAGCATGTGTCAGTGACAGAAAAATTGATAACAAACATTAATTGCTCTGGAATACCACTTTGTTTCTTGGTGTGAACATCCAAGGCTAATCCAGAATAGTACATCTGTGCCTTTTACCTGTGTAAAATGGGACTGTAACTCTCTCCATACAGCTAATCTAAATATTAATGTCTTTGCTAAGAACCAAGACACACCCTTATGAATACACTAGATTGTCCTTTAATTCTATATTCAGTAAAAGTATTGGATGGCATTTAGTAAATACAGTGTGGAAATCTGTGCAATAAATTGTGAAGATGAAAAGCACTATCGAACAGCTACCATTCAGTAAGTGCTGTCTAACTGATGCACTAAATGAGGCAGGGCACCCATGGGAAATCTTTGATCTTGTAATTAAAGGTTATCATAACGTCATATTCTGGGGAGATCTGAATAACTATTGTACTGGAAACCTTAATTCTGGTATTTACTAATTTCACGGTTTTAGATTTGCAAGCCTGATTTATTTTTTTTTAATGTAATTTTCAGGAGATACGTAATATGTACTATACTTACAGTTTTTTATACTAAACTGTGCTGCACTTGCAGTTTCTGAGGGGAGGAATTTTATTGTCAAGGGCATCAGTGAATACTAAAATATCTTTGAAATCACAAAGAAGAGTGACATACCCTAAGCAGACATAGTGAACATTGTCAGAATAACAATAAGATATAAGAGGGCTGTGGCCCATTCTGTAAGTATGGCTGTTAAAAGAAAAGTTTCTATCTGGGGAAAAGCCCCATTACTTAACAAATTTTAGGTCTACACACTGGAAAATATATTAACGAGAATGACCTTGTTTTGGCAGAGAAGGAGAAAAGGTTTTATAGAATTTGAAAGGTCTGTTTCTAGATCACATCTCAACACTGTTTCAATCCACTTCCTGCCTGGGGTACTTCACTGTTATATACATTGCTGTTCTCTCTAGTATGAAGTTGAGCTTTACCTTGAGTAAGTGTGGAAAGACTTATAACTAAGGGTTGTGATTCCTAGCCAGGGAAGACTTTGCTTAGGATCACTGACATGATTCCTCTCAGAGGTTCTTTGGGAGATTCACTTACAGTGAAGGGAAGTCATAGAATCAAATGTCACCATCCAAACATGATAGAGAGAGCCCTGAATTGCATACCTGTGATATCTTGGTGCTGGAATCACACTGTTTATACAAAGAAAGCTGACTTAGCTTCAGTGTAGTACTGTACTGATAAACTAATAGAACATTAGAGCTAGTAGCTTTGGATTGTGTTGCATCATGTGGGCACATCAGTGTATTTAACAGGGGTCTGTCTTCAAAATGGTTCCTTGCTTCGTGAAAGTACTTCATAAAAGTTCTTTATTTCTGCACTCAGATGCACCTTCCATCACAAAAAGTCACTTAGCCAGCTGAAAATATACCTTCTGGTAGCTGTGATTAATTAATTTTTTGTCTTAGTGCATAAATCTCTCAGTTGTTACTGTTAAACTGCAGTTCAAATTCTAGAAACCTATATATTATGATGTGCAAAATTTAAGTATTCATCACATTCTTCCCACGCCAGACATTTAGGACACTACAAGGTATATCTAAAAGGTACAACTGGCACAGCATATTGCAGACCTGATTATTATGTAAATGAACAAATTTCTAGGTCAGCACATCAACAGACTACAGTTTTTCTAGTCTCCATCTGAATAGTACTATATATTTCTTCAAACTTCTATTCTTAGAAATAAAATAAATGCCCTAAACATTACAAATTCACAGGTATTTTAAAAACTTCATAATTTTTCTTTTATACACAGCATAGTTTGTGACTTTATCAGTTTGCTTTCTGTAAAGCCAACTGAAAGGGGAAGAAATCTTGTCTGATCTTTCCAGCAAACCCAGCTTCAGACATAGGGACAATTTTATAGTGTAAATAACAGCCAGGTTCAATTGCCACTATAAAACCTTTCTACTCCTGAGCAGTGATTTCTACTTTTCTTGGAATATGTTTGCATTTTGACATTGCAAAAGCAGAATATAATTTTTTGTTCTTGCTGCTCTTGAATGTATAAAGAACCCAGCCCAGTAAATAAATCAGGATAAAGGAGATCAGTATTCTCTTTTCCCTGGGATGTATCAACCATCATTAGGAATGCAGACAATAAAAAGGCAATTTGGGACTCTGTGAGCAGGTTGCAAAAATAATTTACAGTTGTGTTCACTATTGGCATTATACTAAATCACATCAAGACTCTTCATTTGTTTAGGCTGCATTCAGTATTGTATTAAAAACAAGTCTTTCCACTGATATTTTTATTGTTATTTGCAAATAAGGTATTTTCTTCTAGATTGTTTAATGTGCCAATAGAGACATCTCTGCACAGATACTAATTAGTTACTTACATTGTAGCAATAGACATTACAAAGGATACACAGTATGGAATGAAATCATGACTTATTAACCCATTTGTCAGGCAAAGTTGCTTCTCCTTTCTTTTTAATTAGATGCGAGAGCAGTTCTATCAATGCTTATATAGTAAAAATACTGTCAATTTCAAGTACTGAAAATCTAGGACAAACACAAAGAAGTCTTACATATTTTACACTTTTTCCTTTCTGAAACATATTTCAACTGAGTGCTACCTCAAGGTACTTTAAAAGTTGTGAGTTGATCGGGAGAGCCCAGTGTAGCAGCTAATACTATTGCCCCTTTCTACGAAGAGTGTATACTTAATTTTTTTTTCAGCATCTCAGACTGAATCAATGGAAGGACCAGAAAACTCTCTCAGATTTTCAAAATGACTCTGTTTAGTGTACAAAGTAAAGTTACACAGATAATACTTGTTGGGATGTAATTTCAAAATGTGATTTATATTGTGGTTCTCCTCTGTCTAGACAAATATTTTCCCCTTTTTGCTTGGATTTCCTGGTTTCTCCTTCCATGAACCAGAGACTGCTGACACTGAGGTTTTTGTCACTGCTGCTATGCTGCAATGCAAACACTCTCCTATCCCTTGAAAAGCAAAGGTCCATCTAAGCCCTTGTCCTGTCCTTGATATAAACTTGATCTTTATATGGTGGAATACGCATGCTAATCTTTCCTGTACTGCTGATTTTCAAGGTATTTCTGTAACTCTGGGTTCTAGACAAGAAGAAACACAATTAGTGCAGGCATGAGCCATTTTACTAAAATTTCAAGATTATTTTTTCAGATTTCAAAGTGGTTTGGATCAGTAAATAACTCCCCTCTGAAAACGTCAAAGGAATTTCTTCCCTAATAAAAGTTAATATTCTTCCTCCTTATGCCTTTGTAAGCTCAATATTCTTAAAAAGAGCAAAAAAGCTTCAGCGAAGAGAGGAGTATTTTAATTCAGATTACAGAGCATCTCTAATCCTCTGACCTTTCAGGTGCTTCTCTGAAGTGCCCTCAGATGCTGTCCAGGTCACAGGCTGCCTTCTCAACTCTGAGAGTCCCAGTTCTTTTCTCCAGTGTAAGAGCCTGCAGATTAATTTCACATTACTCACGAACTGTTGTGACATAGTTTTGTCCTTCAAAGCAAGGCTTTTACAGTGTGGTAACAGTGGCAAGAACTCATTTCCTCTGAACTGCAAATCAAAAAAATATGCTAAGATGGCTTGTGGCACCCTGTCAAATACTATAAATTGTTCTCATAGCACCATATTTCAAAACTGATGGCAGAATAAACTTATGGGTGGATATGGTTGGAAGGTAACACCCACAGTGAGATTGTAGGGTATCAAATCTGCTCTCTGTCAAGGAGGTCAGAACAAATCGGCTCCCTTCAGGAGACAGAATATTTTTTCTGTCAGGTCTTCATAACCAGGCTAGATTCCAAATCTCATGTATGTTACTTCCATCTCATGTATTACTGACTGATATGTGAGGACAGAAGAAACATGAAAGAAGAAACATTTGCTCTCCTATGTTTGTATTGTCTTTAAGAGGAAAGTATAGGGAAGTTTTTGTCTCTGTTAAATCTTACTGATGGCTCTGACATCAAAGCTATGTCATTCTTTGTATGAACTACTCCCAGACTCTGCTAAAATGTCCAGTAGTGTTTCAAGACAGATAGAACGTAACCATTAAAAAACTCTTAGATTTAAAAAAGTATATAAAAATATTTTCTATTTAATCAAGAAGTTATGAAAACCTATATAATAATTTAATTTATTGCTGTACTAAGAGCATACATATTAATAATAATATATAATGTAACATACTTTCTATCATAGTGCTAAAGCATATCAAACCATGAAGCTGGTAGAAGTAAATTGTCAAATTCTATATATTCACTTTATTGACTTGTTTAGTCAATCAAACTAACTGTAACCCCCTTCCTATGTTATGGAAAATAAGTAATTATTCAAAAAGTTTTTTTCAATTGCTGATTCCATTTAAGGGGAGAAATTTGGAAATACTTGATAAAAAGGTAAAACTTATGTTTACCCTTCCAGCCTTTGAATAATATCTGGATATATAAAAGAGAAGATGAACTAGTTTTAGAATGATAAAGGATCTAATGATTAGAAACAATCTCTTCAATTCATTAATAATAGATGCTGTTTTTGTCCTCTACTAAAAGACCTTCCTCAATGGTTTGGAAAGACTTTTGTGAGGTCAGGCCTAAAGTAACTTTGCTTAGACTTAGAATAAAATGAAAAATAAACCCAAAATTTTAATGGCATTTCAATTTCTTTTCAAACACAGCCTGCTATAATATTTACATTACATACATATCATTACATAATCATTACACAATAAATAAAAATGTAGAATAATTTTCTAAAAAAAAGTAATAATTAAGGACTTTAATGACTACAGATTAATCTTTCTAAATGATTTAAATCAATGCCTGTATGCTTACCATGTCCTACTTTCATCAGTAAAGACAAATGCCATATACAAGAAATGCCCTATAGAAAACAGGAAATTATATATATCATAGGAAAAATTGGAATGTACCAATAATAATACAATATAAAAAAGTTTAAAGCAAATTATCTACTTACTGATTCGAATAATAGTGACAATCTTGTAGTTTTGATCTCTTTGAATTAAATCAGTCTGCATAAACAACACAACAAAACAAAACAAAAAAAGCATTGTTGTACAGATCACCTCAAGGACTAAACAGCTGATAGCATGTAAGCTTTGTAAGAAGCTTAGCAAATGAATTTTGGGGAAGGCCTGAGTCCCCAAGAGGTTATAGGCTTGAGGTGAAGAACTGATTATAAGAACACATGGGATGGTAGCATTTCTTTTTTCTCCTCTGGCTGTGTGGATCCCAAAAGCTAGTTTATAATGTTCCACTGTGCCTTTTCCTCCTTCTCTTTCCTTAAAATGCAGGCTTAGTAGTAAATATGAAAAGGTTATTGGACACCAAACACGGCAAAATTAAACATGCCCAGAAGAGACAGAAGATTGGGCACATGAGAAAATGAAATCAGTCAGTGCGTACCATTGCTCATCAGTCTCACAAAATGATTATTCATTTTCTAAGATAAGTGCAGAGGATGTTTCAATGAATTAAAGAGAAAGACCTGAGCCTGAGCCATGTTTCAAGAGTGCAGTTTAATCAGGCAATACTGTGTTTAAATTATGAAATATATTTCTATTTATATTTACTGAAGCTAAGGCTTGTGAAAGATGCCCTGGATGTTAGCCCTAGAAATTAATTTCTATCATTCCATTTGATCTTGAGCCTGTCAGTTATATAGAGGGCATAGGCAATTTCATTTATCTAGGTAGTACAACTCCAGTGTGTCCTATAACACTCTGAATGCAATCAGCATTATTTATAAAACCAGCCTATGCTCTTATTTAATGATTTGGCAGTCATGCTAAAGAACCTTTTAGTGTATAGTGTCAGCTGAATGTCAATACATACATACGATTGACTCTCATCTGCATTGAGAAATGGTAATTAGGATTTCCACTGAATTTTCTGACAGAGGTGAAGCTGAATTAAAACCTATTTATAAATATTTTAATATCATAAAACTGCCTTAGAGCATTCAATTCGAGAAGCACTGCAAATATGCCCTTTATTATGTAAAGGTTGTTTTTTTTATAAAAAGATGAAAATATCTTTGAAAGAGTACTTGCTTTTGTTTCTTCTCTTTGTTTTTTAGGCACAATGTTTCTCCCACTGGAGATAGCATGTAGACAAACCTACTATCCCTTTCATTGCTTATTTGTATGTATAGGACTTATTTATGGTCTTCAGCTGAATCAAAAATATACTACTGGCAGCTTTTTTCGTTAAAGCTTCTTTTAAAACTTGACTTAAGAGTCATGGGAATGTCCATTAATTACAAGCCAATGTCTAGTGGTGGAATCAGAAATTCAGACACTTTTAGGCCTGTATGATTTGTCACAATTTCCCTGACTGCGGATGAGAATCTGTCTCATAAATCTAAATTCTAGCTCACTCATCCATTTGGTCTGTTTCTAGAGAAAGCTGATGATCTAGCTCCCAGTCTGATTTAAGGGCATAAGTAAGTGACTTTATTCTGAACTCAGATTTTCTGCCTAAAAAGTCTGAAAATAGCGAGCTTATCCCATTATGCTTTTTTAACTCGGGAATTTCACTAAAGTTAGAACAGCAAAGAGACAGTAAAAATGAAACCAGAATTTAAATGAGCTTTAACACAGAGATGTAGGTAAGATCCCTAGTAAACGATCAAGTGAAAGATGGCAAGCTGTTGTGACAAGCAAGAAAGATAGACCCCAACAAGATAATACTCCTGCTCACCTGCACAACTCCAACAGAGTTAAAGCCTATGCTCTAACAATTTTACTGCTACTAATTTATACAGCATAATTTTTTTTAATGGAATTTTCTTCCTATTCAAAAGAGAGCAATATTATGTGTTTTACAACTTTCCTCTCTTGCTTTTACAGCATAGTTTCATCCTTCATCATCAACTTGTGCTGGTGCCCTAGACTTTCAAAAAATTAAATTCCTGTTTTATCCATTATCAATACAACCCCTTTAACTCATTTTTCTGAATTTATACAACACTGACACAAATTTATTATTATTCTACTTGTTCTGAAGTTTGTCTTATTGGTTGAACTCATACACAACAATTCATAGATCAATAAATAATTAGTTTAGAATGCCAGAGACCATTTGTAATCTAATTTTTGTGTGTGTGTGTGTCAAAGTAAAACGAGCACAAATCACGTATGTATGCTCTGAAAAATAAGCACAGGCACTTCTGTTTGCAGAAATCCTTGAGCAAGAATCACCTCAAGGAATCAGAGAGGAGAAACGGAAACGACAGACCAAAGTGAAGGCAATACTGAAATGTTACCATTATCTTAACTGGATTTCCCAGTGTGTCCATCACTCAAGACAATTACACAGCTACAGAATGGTAGCTCAAAAATATTCAGAACTGTTGAACTACAAGAACACTAGAAAGTACCACTTCAACATTAACTAGTGTAGCAGCAAATAAATTTTACACCTGAATTTTTAGTCACTGATCATGTATCATTACGCCGTTCTGGGTTACAGGGGAAAATCCTAAATAGTCCAGTTCCTCTGTGGCAAGTGTGCAGCTATTTACCAAGTGAAAACGAGACTTTCATTTCCTGTCTTCGGAGATGTTGCAAATCTAGTACTTGGTAGAGTATCCCCTGGGATAGGTATAGTTTTACCTATCATTGCTCTTAGGACAGGCTGTGTTTTCTCAGTTACTTTTATTTCAACTAGGCATCTCTCTAGAAAACAAAGCAAGTTCACCAGCTTTATTAAAAACTTGGAAGTCACTAAATATTTTGAAAATGGGATTTTGCTGATGTGCTCTCAGCAGAGAACATCAACTATTAAGCACTAGTTAACATATATCAACAGTTTTGTGCGGGTGAACAAGTCTTGGGATTGTATAAAGATCTGCAAAAGAGCTGGAGCCAACTCTGGTACATATTGAGACAAACTCTCGATACACAAATACAAAAATCATTCTTTGAGGTAGCTCTCTGCATTCTTCACCAAATGCTGATCTTTTGTTATGAAGGTAATTTTAATAGGCTGTTGAGAATTGGTCAGCCATTCAAGGCAAAATTAAAAATGAAAAATTCTCTTGGGTGGAATACTTCTAAGATCCCACTTATAGCTTACAGACATTTGCCTTCTGTCACATTTGAATAGTATTTATCTTTGAAGAAATATCTGTATTTATTAAATCTGAAAGAAGGACACTGCTTACTTAATGGAAAAAATGTCTTCTAAGATTGCTTTAGCCCATTTTTGCTTACTTTATGAGAATTGACAACAATGAATTCCAGTAAACACATTTGGAAGAGATTGCCATTTATCCAAAAGCCAAAAAGGAGGAGAAAAATTAGGGTTAAATGGTTGTCATGTTATTAAAAAGACACAATTCTAACTGTTCTTAGAAAATTAATATAACTGCTAATAGTACAAACTGTGACAGTTAGTTAAAGAACCAGGGGTGTTTCAAAGCTATTTCTTTAGCTCTGGTCAGGATAAGGCTTTGGTGCATGTCTGCTGGGAGGGGTGTTTCCACTTACTACATTTTTTGTCTATATCTTAGAGCTCATTAAAAGGCTTCCTGTCAGACTGAAGTAAACCAGATAATATGCTCTAGAAGAGTAGCTACTGTGCTTCACCTATGAGGCTATGAGGAAAGACTTGATAACTAAGACTAGAGAAGACTGGTAAGTGAATAGCGTGGATTCCAAGTCTTTAGCGCCAACTGTTTCAATATCCACTGCTATCATACCATACTATTTGCCAACGTATTTCATTCTCTAACTGGCAGCTTTGCCAAATGTTTGCTCCATGCTGATCAAATATACACAAGACACATTGAAAAGGAGTCTATGGTCTTGTCCACAGGAATAGTCTTTTCAAGTATTTTGTTGAAGAATATGAAGGAAAAATGTTTAACTAAAACTGTAAAACTGTTTGAGCACTGTACAGGGAGCTACTTTTATTTTAGTTCTCACAAGAAGAGGCAACAGAGAGGGAAGAAAATTACCAGCCAAGTATTGCTTTCTTTCCATGACCTGGTAGAAAGAAGAGTTCTGAGCACTACTTTCAATGGTATATATTAATTTGCTTTTTCTGTGTAGTCATTATATCATTTGTCATGAAGAGACATGTATAAAAAACTAGGTTTTGACTATAAGTAGATTTTTAAAAGAACAGTGGCTGTGCACTGCGAATACAGAAAGTATCTTTCTTTCACTAAAATTCTGTAATAAAAGTGTTCATGTCAAGACTAACAGGGGCTCAAAAGGCAAGATGTTAGTCCACTCTTATAATGATCACATGACTGCAATGAGGGAGGAGAATGTTAGATCATTCTTACAAGGAGTTTTTATTTTCTGTAACAAAGATGACAAGTAGACACATGAGATTATTAGATATGGGTCATTAAAGAGAGGTAATGTACACCTGTAGCAAGGGCTACTTAGTCATGGGAAACCACATCTGAACACCAGGATAAATGCAATAGAAAACTGTTGTGAGTTAGGGAAGGGGTGTAGGTTAGCCAGGGAGATGGGGAGAGGGGGGTGCCTTTCAAAACTTTTTTTGTATTTTCATGAGAGAACAGGGCAGGCAAAATAGATAGAGCAGCAGAGTAGTTTTCTTTCCTTTTTGCATGTTATTGTCAAGTTATAGTTTGTAATCAATGAATTACTGTGTTGTTGTAGTCTTCTCTATTACATCTCTCATCTTTAGTACTGCCCCTAGTGTACAAACCAAAACAAAAACTGAACAACTCAACCTTGTCTCTATATACTCCAATATCATAATGAACGTAGTTAGTAATGCATCATTACAACTATAAAACACTGTTCCAAATGATGCTTAATTGTCTTTTTGAGTCTATATAGCACAATTTCTGCAACCTCATCTGAGTATTGAACAGCTATGGTTAAGGTAACCTATAATCTCAGAATTTATGACCAAGTCATAGTCTGTATACACAGATCAGCTTTTCATTTTGTAAACTGTTGTGGTCTTTTAAATTAATTCAAGAGTTAGCTTTCTTTAATTGTATTATTATAACTCCTTTTCTTTCACATGGTAAATTTGTATTTTGAAGTTGGAATCTTCATGTCATTTAATATAACCTGGAGGAAAGAAAACAATATTAAGAATACTATTCTCTATTGATTGCATTAAAATACTGTAAATGATAGTATTTTAAACACCCTAGATATTGTACAGACCAGGAGCCCTGTTTGGTAATTGCTTTAATGTAGTAATGAACACATGAGAAACATACAAAATATACCAAACAAGTAGGATAAGTGAGTGTATTAGACAGAGGGTTTGAGGAGTTATGGTTAAAGACAAATAGAATCAAAGAATATACTGAGTTGGAAGGGATACACAAGGATCATCATATCCTCCTAGCCCTGCTCAGGACCACCCCTAGGAGTCACACCATGTGTTTGAGAGTGCTGTCCAAACACATGTTGAACTCTGTCAGGCTTGGTGTTGTGATCCTTTCCCTGGGAAACCTATTACATCATTGAACCACTCTCTAGGTGAAGAACCTCTTTCTAGTATCCAACATAAACCTCCCCTGACATAACTTCAGGATGTTCCCTCAGGTTCCGCAAATAGTCTTTAGATATCCTGCTGTAGCTGTACAACAATTTTTCCGTGAGTTTCCGAAGACCTGTCAGCACAAGAGCTGCAGTTTCCTGAACTGAAGCTTAACGTGCCAAATTTTCCATGAGAAAGATTTTGCAATTTGCAGTGGCATAGTATAGGGAGAGTAATGGACTATATGACTTTAGAACAGTTTACCGCTTCTGAAATTTAGAAAATATCTGGTCTCCCTTTTTGCTCAGCAGGAATTTCAGTTCCAAAAACAAAAGCACATGAGTGTCTTGCCTGATAGCTGACTCAGAAAATAGAAAAGCAGATGAAACAGAGTGATTTAGACAAGGGAAGAAGTCCGTAATATGATTTGTCTAGAGACACACATTTCTTGAAGTAATAAATAAATAAATAATAAAAATATTACCCAGGGCTAATCTATCTTTCTTGTCTTTTTGGAGATAAACAGGGAGGAAACAGTGCAATCATAACAAAAATGGACACATTTGGTTGTCTCTGAAAAAGATCACTCCTGACCATTTTCTGTTTTCCTGGGTGCTAGATTTGCATCAGACAGCTCGTAAAGCTTATTGTCTGCATGACCTTATGAAACCATGTCCTCCAAGGTATGTATGACCTGTAAATATTGGTTTGTGTTTGTGTCAAAGTAGAAAAGAGAGGGGAAGTGATATATATATTTTTTTTAATCAAAAGATACAATAACTTATCACAAGGTCTATTATCCCCTGGAAGGAAAAGGAAAAAAGGAAACGCCTTTATGCTGTAACAAAAGCTAAATCACTTCAGCTGTCAGCCTCCATTAAGACACACCAAGCAGGGACAGTGATTGCTAAGCCAATTTGTCCATCAGTTTTTGAGAAGGGCTAGAAAATATAAATAAAAAAATAGAGATGAATGTGACTGTATAGGCATTATTATGGCTGATTTCTGTAGACATATTCCACCCTTGTTGATAATTTTCATGTCATTTAGGAGTGCAATGCTATAAGAAAATTGCAGCTCTGGGGTGTTGAGAAACATAAAGTAGTGTTTCTGTTTATGCTAATACATTTTGAAAAGGGTGTCCCTTCACCCCTGGAGGTTTATCTGTCAAAGACAATATAGGTCATTTTCCTGAACCAATGTTTAGTTTTGATTTATGTGTTGTCTATCAATGCAATTCAAAGTCTGTTTTCATATTGTACTGAAGCAGTTTGCTTCCTTTTGGAAGAAGGTGGAAGCCAGCTAGTAGGCAGAGTCACTTGAGCTGATGTTATGCCAGCAAGTTCTCAGCAAGCCCATCCAGTTCTGAAATGCAGCCACTAGAATATATTTAATGTCTATGCTTCACATATTGGGTGTTAGCCAGCCTGTGAATTCACAAGTGTCTATGGCATTGTGCTCTGGTTTAGGCTGTAGTAAAATTAATTTTCTTCATAGTGGCTGGTATGGGTCTGTGTTTTGGATTTGTGCAGAACATGATGTTGATAATATAGAGATGCTTTGTTATTGCTGAGCAGCGCTTACACAGAGCCAAGGCCTTTTCTGCTTTTCTTACTGCCATGCTGGTGAGGGGGTTCAAGGTATGAAGGAGGAAGGGAGAATGTTCAAAGTGATGACATTTGTTTTACCAAGTAAAACTCTTCTGTGTGATTGAGCTCTGCTCTCCTGGAGATGGCTGAACACTTGCCTGTCCCTGGGAAACAGTGAAGGAATACCCATGCAAATACCCATGATACAAATACCAGAAAGTCCAAGCTCCCTTCAAAGAGCTGCCTGATGAATGTCAGTTAGCTCTCCCCTCTACCTGTCTTTTAGTGTTATCTGTATGATAGGGATAGCCACAACCATGATAATAAACCCATGTTTGAAATTCCTGTGTAGAAGTCTAACTCCTTCTGTTACTCACAGTTTAGCATAGTCCTTTAAACAGAAATCTTATAATTGCTTTTTTCAGTTTTGTGTTTGTTTCCGGTTTTGTTGAAGGGATTTTTCTCCTTCAAATTATTAGAAATTGAATGTTAACAAGCAACAATAGCAGGACAAAAAACCCATTTTATAGAAACAGGACACATCTTTCAGTGATATTGATTAGCAGCACTAGGTTCACTGAAATCAATGGGAATTCAGTCATTGACTTCCAGAGTGCTAAAAAGCCACCTAGGATGTTTTAGATGGAGAAATGTTACCTCTTGAAAGAAAACCTGGAGAGATTTTCAGGCAAGGGTTTTCTTCTTTTTGTGAGAGTCTTACTGATTTCCATAGGTATTTCTAATGAGGAGAAATAAAAAGAAACTGCTTAAGCTGGGTCACCTACAGGATAATAGCAAAAAATCCATTTTTTAACAAATTAAAAATCAGGTATCATTTCTAATTGTGCTTCTTCATTTTGATAGGTAAAGGAGAATTTGAAGTCTTAAGAAAACCAAAACACTGTTAAAATTTATAGACATCAGTTTTTGACATCACAAAGCCATTTATCAGCTTTCAGAAGTGTTTCAAAATCTAAAATGTGCATTTATTACTATTCAGTTTGTATTTCTAGTTTCAGAGATTTGTCTTCTGAATTACAAACAAATATATTTTCAGCTTGTTTTAAATCTCTGTACTTTCACAGAACCACTATGACTGACAGCTATGTAACTCTCAATAGTAAGTAACTGGGGTGATATCTGTATTATCAGTTGTATAATACCTGTATAATAAGTTGAGAGGGCAAAAACCTCCTGATTATACTATGTTCTACCAATTCAGAGCAGAATATATCTAAGTTTTGCTGTATAGGGGATTTTATGAAACGTAGATCCTGGCATAAGCTTCCCTTCCTGGAAATTGGTGTTGTGAACTTGCCTTATCAAGAGCCCAAATTGTGACTGATTAGCCTTTCTAAGGTGAGTTCTTAAATGAAATGACAACTGGCTCCTGCAAGAATATTCAAGTGCAGACCTCTAAATTTTCGTTTTTCAGCCAAAAGTAGCAAAATACTAATTATCAATATGACATGACATGACATGTCAGGCATATAGTTAAACCTATATAGTTATAGGTGTAACTTATGCCTGATATAATTAGGCTCAAAAATGCCTAGGGAGTGTCCCTCAAAACAGCAAGTGTTACAGTGTCAGATGGTTGTGAGACCCTTCACTTTGGTTGTGCCATGCCCTTGGTCTTGGTGTTCTCATTCTTTATTAACTGATCTGTTTCAGCTTTTCACTGCTGTGAATTTTGGACTTAGTGTGTATAGCTTTGCTGCTTATAGATAACCACACAAGGTGTCAATCTTATTAGATCACAGTGTGAATTCTTCTGAGACCTTTACTACTTGTGATTACTGTTTTCCATGAAGGAGGTGTGCAGCAGAATGTCTCTGAGGTAACTGTAGTTTTCAAGACCCCAGGTAATACTGGGGGTATTTTGTTTGCCTTCACTGTTTCTTTATAATTCTGTAAGTCTCCAAAGATTCTCCATGTATTCTCCATGTATCCTATCATTGAAGGAAGTCTTGGTTTTTGTTCAATAAAAAGTCAGCAAGTCAGAAATGATACTTTCAGCTGTAGAAATATTTCTGTTGTTCTTGTCTTCCACCCAGCCTATTTTCCCACTCGGAAGTGTATTCACTTCCATTCTTAGACCACTTTTCTCCTAGGTATGTGATATTAGGAACTCACTGCTCATTATTTAAAATTAACCCACATACACCCTTCATTTTGATAAAATGTTTGGAGAATCCCTAAAACAAACTTTTCAAATACTTAGTTCTCCAAGTTAACTGGCAAAATTTAAAATGAAATAAAAAATTCTGTTGTAATCCAGTCACAGAATTTATAAGATCTTGTGAAAAAAAATCATGTGGGAAGTTCAGAGGTTTAGGATTTATGAGAGCCATTCTCAGCCCCTGCTTTGGCAGTAAATTTTTTTTTGCACATCCACAAGGTACTGAGAACTTCTGTCTTGATTGCTGTGACAGAATAGCATCTTGCAAACAACATTTGACACTTCAGAGGTTCAGGATCATGCAGTCCTCCCTGATTCGTTGTCAAGAAGTGTCTTCACCTTCCCCCATAGCATGATCCAGGCAGCTGACACAGGAGTGCACAGTAATCTGTATAGGTCAAGAGCTACCAGATACTGTATGAAAAACAAAAGGAAGGATATTTCTGACATAATGAAGGACTTCTATGTAACAGACCTACAAAGAACCCCTGGGCACTGCTACTACTATAATTATATGTTGATAATGGAGAAAAGTCACATGTCAAGAAAAAACATTAGATACAAGAACTTGACAAGCTCCATTAGTATAAGATAGCAGAAAAACATTTGTATTGAGAGATGATAAAATGCTTGACTTACATAATCACGTTGTTCTCATTTTCCTCTGCAACCAAACTTACAAGAAGATTTTGTGGATATAAAAATTACATATAGACATAAAATTCCTTACCCAACTTTATAAGGTAAGTACATAGCTGTATTTAGAATTAAACTGTAGACAAACAGCAGATATATAGAGAGATTCTACAGATGTCTGGATAGAAAGAAAAGTAAAAATTATTACAGAAATGTTTGGACATCTTAAAACAACAAACAGTTCAATAGGATTTATTTAGTCAAGGTAGACTAAAATTCACTGGTATAAAAACAACCATTTTTCTTAGCAAGTATCTTGTTATTGGTGATCAATAATGTAGCTAAGATGACTGATGGCTTTGTTTTCCTGTGGTGTCTCAGCCAGTCTAAATTATTTATTTGACATTCTGCCTCTTGGCAAATGCTAGGAAACAGTGATAAGAAATTTGTATTCCTCAGATACATGCCTCTGAATGAATATAAGATATTCCTCAAGCTTTAGTTGAATGACATATGGCTGTAGTTTGAGGGACAGTTTTACTGACCAGACATGCTTTTGTCTTCTGGCATGAATAGCAACGTAGACATCAGAATAAAAAACAAGAAGGAGCTACCTTGTTTTTTTGTTATGCATGGCAGAGGAGAACATGATAGCATCTTCAGAAATATCCAGAATTTGGATGCTTCTGGATACTAAAGTTTGTCAGGATCTTTAAGATTCTAGAGAAAATTATAGTTAGTCTCAAGACAGGGAAAACTGTAAAAAAATAAAAGACCACAGAAACTTAATAACAAGATAGAGAAAAATTCTCCCAAGCTCACTAAAGTCATTATATTGCCCCCGACAATGGCCAGTGGGGGAAGTAAAGTGAAGAATGAATATAAGAGTATAGCCAGTACAGAATAGTATTTCTCCTTCTATATCTGCCATTTTTGTGTCATCCATTCTCAAAAATTCTTTTACTAAATACAGGCAAACCCTTCAATAACTTCAGGTGTCCTTGCTCTTCTCTGTGCTGCTTTAGCTGTGTTACAGCCTATTCAAAATATGGTAATCAAAACTGTATTCAAGGTATCTGTGGAAAAGGTTTTATGCACAGTGTTACAATATTAATTTTTTCCTCTCTATTCTTTCTTAATATATAAATAATATTTTTTAATATTTAATTCTATTTCACAGTTCATTTTAAACTGTTGTTGTGCATGAAGCTGATATTTTCAGTCATCTGTCCATAATAATTCCAGTCTTCTTAAATATTAAGAAAAATAATATAACTTAGTGATGGCTATTGTCTGTTGGCTTCTCTTTACACATTACTTTGCTTAGTATCACAAGACTCCTCTACAAAACTTCATTGTCTGGTAATCTCTTGAGTAGTTTTGTATTGTCTTCAGATTTATCTCCTACTGTTTACCTACTTTAATAGATCATTTAGGAATAATTTCAGCAGCACAGATCCCAGTACAAATTTTTGTGCAGGACAAGAAAGGTAGAATAAAAATACATTTGACTTGGCGTATTCACTCTCAGAACTTGGTCAGAGTTTTGAGCCAGGTATGTTTATTCAGCGCGTTGGGAGAGAACATACAGAATTCAAAAATCCCTCCCTGAATCACAAGATTCTCCCCCACTTTATACCCCCCCTTCCATGGTAGGCGTTCCACGTTACATGAGATTCCATAATTGGTTCCTGGTCCAAGATCCCTCCCCACTCCCTGCCTTGACCCTCCCACCCCTCCCACCCCAAGGGTTGGTCCCAGGGCAGGGGTGGAGCCAAGCATCCTTCTCTTCTCTTCCCCCAGCTGT
>VYZS01013075.1:72994-86535 GCA_013400695.1 Neodrepanis coruscans | reverse complement strand
TCCCTGTGTGTGTGTTTGGGGGTGTGAGGGAGTCCTTGTGTGTGTGTGTTTGGGGGTGTGAGAGGGTCCCTGTGTGTGTGTGTGCGTGCGTGTGTGTTTGGGGGGGACGTAAAGGGGTCCCTGTGTGTATGTGTTTGGGGGGGCTCCCTCTGTGTGTGTTGGGGAGTGTGAGGTGGTCCTTCTGTGTGTGTGTGTTTGGGGGGGCTCCCTCTGTGTGTGTGTTTGGGGGGATGTGAGGGGCTCCCTGTGTGTGTGTGTTTGGGGGGGGGTGTCTCTGTGAAGGTGTATGAAAGGGTGTCGGGGGGGGCCCTGTGTTAGGAATGTGTGTGTGTCCCTGTGTGAATGTGTGTGTGTGGGGGCTCCCTGTATGTGTGTGGATGCGTGAGGGGCTCACTGCGTTTGAGGGGGTGTGTGTGAGAGGGGGTTCCCCTGTGTGAGGGGCTCCCTCTCTGCGTGTGCGTGTGAAGGGGCTCCCTGTGTGTCTGCGAGGTGTGTGAGGGGGCTCCCTGTGTAGCTGTGGCTGCGAGAGGAGGGCTCCCTGCCCATGGCGGGGGTGTGCGAGGGTCTCCCCGTGTGTCTGCGGGTGTGTGTGAGGGTGGGTGTGAGGGTCTCCCTGTCCGTGTGAGGGTCTCCCCGTGTGTCTGAGGGTGCGTGTGAGAGTCTCCCCGTGTGTCTGCGGGTGCGTGTGAGGGTCTCCCTGTCCGTGTGAGGGTCTCCCCGTGTGTCTGCGGGTGCGTTTGAAGGTCTCCCCGTGTGTGCGAGGGGCTCCCGGGGCTCGCTGCGTTTCCCGCCGCGGCGCCGAGCGGGTCTCGCCCCTGCCCGCGGGGCTCTGCGTGTTTTCCTCCTGTTACGCGTCTGCTCCTCCAGCACGTTTAACAACCCGGGTCTCTGCGCGTCTCCCTCACATCCCTTCCTTTCCTTCCATCCCATCCCATGCCTTCCTTCCCTGCCCGGCGGGCTGGTTGTACCCGCGGGTCGGCACAGCCGCAGCCCCCAGCCCGTGCCCCTCCTTTGTGTCCCCCCTCACACACCGCAGCCAGGGCTGCGAGCTGCGTAGTAAACACTCGCGGGCTGGGAAGGGCTCTGCTCGCCTTCCCCGCGTGGAAGGAGCTTGATCTCTGTCAATATTTAGAGGCTGTTTGCAATAACCTGCCGTAGTGAGTGAGGAATTCCTGGAAATAAGCGCCTTGCCTTTTATTGCCGCTTTACCGCCGGGGAAGGGTTTCCACTCGCTGTGCGCGGGGTGCGGAATTACGGCGGCATCCCGCCATAGAAAGGTCCCAGGCTGATGATTTATTTTAAAATTAATTTGCACATTGGTACTTTACGTTAGTGCATAAATAGGAAGGTGTGATGGCCGGACGGGCTGTAATCTTGAAGGTGATGTATTTTTTTTTTCGGTAGGGAGCCGTGTTTTACCCAACAGAGGCTCCAGCAGCCTGCGAGCCGCTTTTCCCCCGCACCGGCAGCGGGAAAACGCGGGTCCCTGTGCGGGGCCGGGGTCCCTCCTGCCGCCGATCCTCAGCCCTTCCCTTGGCTCGGGAGTTGCAGAAGCCCCGAGTTCTTGTTTGTGTGCGTTTCCAACCTGTGATTGTGTTGCAGTGCCCGCCCCTCCCGGGCGCGGGGGGAATCGAGGGGGCAGGGAAGGCTGCGCTGCCATTGATTACACCGCAATCATCGCCGGATTAATCCCGGGGCTGATCGGTTTGCTGCTGGTATGTCGGGCTCACGCCGGAGCGAGGATTTCTTGCACGAAATTGGCCTTCCCTTGTGTCCTGGAGTGTCCGTGTGCACGGGGAGATGGTGAATGTGCCTTGCAGCCCAACCATTTTAAACCCCGCTCCCTCTCCTACAGCGTCTGCAGGAACAGGGGTGTTCCTTCCCTGCATCCTGATGCTTTAATTTCTTCTGCCGTGTGTTTTCTCAGCGCACCCCCAGAGCTGCTGTTGTTCTACGTGTCGTTGGGGGGAAGGAAGGGAGAGATCGATTTTCTCCATTTTAAGTGTGAAGGGAAAGAATTTAGGAGGCAGAAAGGCTTTTCTGAAAGTAGTAGTTTCAGGCTGAAGAGAAAGGGAAGTGCTTTGGATGCACTGACAATGAGGTTAAGTGCAAAAAAAAAAAAAAAAAGAAGTGAGCAAGAGGCACATAGATGGAGCCTGTAATGCTTGTTGGGTAATATTGTGTTTCATTAGGCAGTGAATGCCTGTTAACTCCTTGCAAAATTAAGGCCCAATTGAGGATTTGGGTTGTAGTGGCAGGGCCAGCAAGGGCTGGAGAGCTGCTGTCTTGCTTCCACGAGTTGAACTTTCTGGCAAGAGCTGTTTTCAAGAGGGAAGATTAATCTCTAAATGTAAAAACAAAACCCTAGTGCCCCTCTTCAAGGGAAAGCTTGCAGAGGATCAGGTAGCAAGGAGAAACAGAACTGCAGAGGAGGAGATCTGCTGTGGCCTTGAACCAGTACAGTTGTTTTTGTTGTCTTACCTGGGACAAAGAATCTTCAATTAAAAATGCCCAGCAATGAAGGGATGCAGGAGCACTGTGTGAGGATTTTAGGTTCTAGTCCCCTGAAGTGTTTGCAGTTGCCACTTAGCTAAAATGAGCATCCCAAATGAAATATCTCCTGAAGAAGATCTAGGCATTTAAAATATGGGAAGATATGCTGAAGAACTTGTCTTAGCTGAATACTGCCTCTAATCGATTTTCTTTGTAGTTTACAGTTTAATAGCCTTTGTTTTCACGAGTTATTGCTGAAAGAATTTTGCTGTTAGGGGGAAAAATGATCTCCAGAGCAGATGTTTTGCATCTCTTCATATTCTTCTCTCTCCCTACAATAGTGGAAGGAAGATTAATCTTAATTTTTATTTGTTTTTCATATATACTGTGTCATAGCTAAAAGGCACTTCCATTTTCGGTCAAACAAGCAAGGCATTCCTAAATAGGAATACAAAGGAGTTCCAACTGGAAGGGAGAGACCCATCCCTTTAATGCTCAATTATATAAAATATGTTTGTGGTTATGTGACAGAAACCTCTTTAAAATGCAGGTGTAGTCAGTGGAGAGGTTCTGATTCAGGTAAAGTCACTAAAAACCGCTGAGATTTCCCTGAGGTTGTGTTGGAACAGCAAAAAAAAAGGAAATGAGAAGACCTTCCATTAGGAGAGAGTGTGTGCTGGTGTACCCCCTGTGTTTGATGTGCAGAGCTACAACTGTTGGAGGTTGTTTGGGTTCAGGATGAGGGGTAAACACAGTGTTTTCTCCCTTGTCTACCTGGAGTGTGGTGGGGTTTTGATTTTCAGCCTTTTCTGGGAGGAAATGTCTTGGAGGGAGCAAATAAAATAATAGTTTAAGGTCTGATAACACTCCAGACTCACAGATACCTCGATAGGTGTGTTCATGTCGGTGCTGGGCTTTTGTTTGTCTGTGTGTTGGGTTTCTGATGTTAATAAACAGCAGCTCATGCTGATGCTTAATCTCCCTCCCAGGTTGCTTAGTGAGAGCCCTCATGACCTGCTGAGTTACACACACCTCGCTTTGCATCAGCCTTTCCTTGCACTCCCAGTGGCTGGGGAATGTTGTTAGCTGGGAGTTGGATAATTCCTCCTGTAATTGAGGTTGTGAGGAGAAAATGCCAGAGCTGAGCAAGGAATTAGTGAGGGCTCAGCAGAGGGAGGAGAGGAGGGAAATAAAAATGTTGAGGGAGTGATGGTGCCTGGAGTCCGAGGGGAAGCACAGGGAGCCAGGCATTGCTTGGATTTCTTTTTGGGTTGGACTTTCAGAGCATTTCCAGACCAGAACTGGAGCAAAGGGCTGTGTGACTCAGGAATGGAGAGGGTTAGGAAATGGTAGTGGCTTAGCTGATGTCAGGCAGAATGTGTGGAGAACGTGGGGAAGCAGAGGGAGGGGTGTGGAAGGGAAGGTGTGTTACAAGTTGCAGCGTGGAACCAACGTTTGAAGGAGAAACTTTGTTGTTTTTTGTGTGAAGTGGAGGAAATTTAAATGAGTTCCGGAGTATTTTGTGAGAAGTGAGGAAGAGGCTGCAGAGAGAAAGAAGACAGTTCAGTACAACACAGGACATGATTTTTTTTGTTTAATAGGGAAATTGCTGGGATTTGATTGTGTTAATTTTTGTGTCAGATTTTCCGTGACCTGTTGTTCCTTCAAACTAATTCCAGAGTACAGTTAAAGCACAACTCCAGGAATGCAGAAATTGTTTTCATCTTGAAATACATAACACAAGATCTCATGTTAAAAAGCACCCATGTGATGATTTTTGAACCTGCCTTCATTGGTAAATAATTAATTTCTGTCAGTATGTGTTACCACGGGAAAAGTTGTTTCAAACCCTGTTTAATTTTCTGCTAAGCTGGTATTCACTAAGAAAATCATGGAGGAGAATCTTTTTCAAAGCATCTAACATACAAAACTAAAATACATTTCAAGGCTGAAACCATCAGCTTTAAAGGAAAACTTCAGTTCATGTTTAACTAATACTTTCTCTCCTCCCCAGTAATTTCTGTTTTCTTTTCGCTCTGAGGTAGATTTTAGCGGTGATCACTGGAAGGATTATCTCAGGGAGAGCAGGAGAGGCAGTTTTGTTAAATGATTAATTACCCTGTGTGTGTTTTCCATCTGTGTGAATCCTGAGCTACCACAAACTTGGTTGTAGAGAAGTTTGTTTATGATCCTGAACTTTGAGAGAGGGAGGCAATAATACATGCAGGAAACCTGTTTTTCTCACACTGGATGTTAACTTTATGATCCCACACAGCAAACAGCTTATCTAACTCATCATCTCTAATGGCTCTAAAGTTCAGACTGAATTAAATTGTCTTTAAGAAGCCACTGTATTTATCTGAATTATCTGCAGTTAAAATAATAAACTTCATGAATATTATTGGACTTGGAGAAGCAGTGGCAACTTGCTGGAAAAAAGTTCTTGAAACTTTGGTTTATGGAATTAAAGACAATTCTTCCTGGGATTTTTAGTGTAAAGCTTCCACCTTTGGAAATGCTTTCGGATGTTATCAAGCAGCAGCTGTTTGTTATTTATATGTGAGTGTGCACACAGGAATGGGTAAACTGCAGTTTATTATTGAAAACTCTTATGGATGCTAGATTTTTTTTTAAAAAGCTGCAGTTGGAGTAATTGTCTTGAGAGTCTCATAATTAAACTTATTGCAGGTTCTGTAGTTTCAGTTTAGTTCAGTTCCTTCTGACAGATTTGAGCTTTTAAGGGTTCTGGGCTCTGGTGGTGATGGAAGGTGCTGCTTTTAAGGGTTTGTGTGCAGCAAGACTTGGGGAATGCACTGATGTGTTTGAAAGGCAGAAACACCGTTTTAGTATTTTGATCTATTTGACATGTGTAATTTTGCTTTCACTGTAAGTTGTATAGACAGCTTCTTTGTGTAGGTTAGTTGGATTAATTTTTATGATTTATGAAAGCCACTTTAAAAAGAAGAGTTTCTTTTTTTTTTTTTCTTTTTTTTTTCCCCTTGTACAAAAGCAGAGCTCCACAAACAGCAGTTGATGGAGACACATTGGTGGTTGTTAGCCAGCCTGTCTTGTGTGTGGTTTTTTTTTTTTTTTTGGGCTGCCTTTTTTTTTTTTCCCTCTCAGCCAAGTCATGACAGGTACAATCTGGACTGATTTCTGGAGTACTATATTTGTCTTTTTTTGTGTCCAAAACTGTCTGAGAGAAACTTTGAGGGCCGGGAAATGATTAACAACACACAGTGTTCATTCATATGTTCCTGTGCGAGTCCTCAGACTCAGCAAAGGGCAGGACTCGTTGGTTTTGCTCACTGAGTTGGGAAGCAGCTGGAATTATTCATTAAGGAGGTGCGTTCTGGCAAACCTGGGGTCGGCACCGTGGTGTGTGGGGAAGGTTTAACTTGCCTTTATCCCTGAAGTTTTGCTTTCTAACGTTTGCAAATGCTAAAGAGGAGCTGTTCCCCCAGGATGTCTTTGGAGACACCAATTAACTTCTTCAGTGTTGATCTCCTCCCGAAGTTGCTGTTGTGGCATAAGATGGTTTAAAATGTGCTGAAAAGCAAAATTTGTTGTTTCTTTATTTACAGGGTGATTTGCATGTGGCTTGTAAGCTTTAATGTAACATAATTTTATTTATTAATTCTGGAATATGCAGACCTGTACATCTCCAGTTACTCTCGTTTTTTTCCCTGGTAAACCCCATGGTGTGAGTGGAAAGAAGCATCTGTGTTTCAGTGACTTCCCAGGAAGTTTTTCAATGGGACTTTTGCCTTTTCCCATGGAGAAGGGAACCTCACCCCCCAAAAAAGCACTGAGATTAGAGGAACAGATCCACTAGGAAATAATTTGGTAGAGCAGCAAGTGTGTGCTTTTGCAGCAGCACAAAGTTACTTTAATAACAACTTGGGGGAGTAATTCCTGTAAAGATTGTCCCTGCAGTGCCAGGTTGTGGTTTATGCTGAGCTGTTGACTTAAAAAAAGTGTACATTACACAAATAAAACTTTTAAAGCAGGAAATGGCTGAACTGCACGTGTGTGTGCTTTGCTGTCAAAGTTTATAAATCAGGGGTGGGTGTGTGTGTCCTGTTTTTTGGGAGCCCTTGGTTTGTGGCGATGTGTGTTTGGGCAGGTCCAGTGAGTGGCTGCGTTTGTTTGCCGAGTGTTGCTGCAATAGTTGTGACCCGACAGGGAATGTTATCTGCAAAGCCCTTATTGGTGCCATTACAGCTGTAAAGATAGCGCTGTTTGCTTGGAAGTGTGAGCATCCACTGCTCACTACACTTTCTTTTGACAGGTGGGGCTTTTTTTTTTTTGTGTTGGAGCTCTTCGCTGAACATCCCTTCTCCCTGTGGAGAGAGCGGTGTCAGAATGTGACATCAGGCAGATGCAGGAAGTATTAACAGGTTTTTAATGGCAGAGGCAAACTTTACACCAGTGGTTTTCCCCTGCTGTTGGATTGGTGATGGGTCATTTTTTACCGAGTGTTTCCAGCAGCTTTGTAGTGGCTTTTTTTTTCCCCTCAATATGAACAGTTTGCAAATTATTACACTACTCATTTAAGTGAGCTACTTACACAATGCTGTTCAAATAGTGGAGGGTTTGATTTGAGGCAGAAAAGAAGGATTTTTTGAAGTTCAGAATGCATGAAATGAATACATGCTGAAGTAGTCAAAGATCCCTTGTACTTTATCAGAGAGCAGCCTGCTTGAATGAAAGGTACTGTACCTGCTGTTAAGTTTATAAACTTGGTTTATACAGATTACTTTTTAAATTATTCATGATGCCACGTTACAAGTCTATCTGACAGGTTTAGAATAAATGGCTGGATGGTAAGAGGGAGCATGCATAAATTAGAGCTGGGATAATGTGCTCTTTGAAGTATCTCTCCCATTTGTTACTTCTGGGATACAGTAGGGAGCTGCAGCTGAGTGTGTGATTCTCAAGCACGAGTGCATCCTTATCTTCAGACTGTGGTGTGGTGGCAGTTCTTGTGCCAGACAGATGAGGTGGAGCAGGGAGGGTGAAGGGGTTTGCTTTGTTTTTAGTTACAGACACATTTCTGCAAGCACAGCAGTGGGAAGGGTCTGCTGGGGGTGTGTGTGTGCTGGTGAGGGTAGGGTGGCATCTTGTTTCATTTATTCTTTCCTGTCACTGTTGCTGTGGGTTTGTAAAGGTGTTGCAGCAAGGTGGGAGGAGGTTTTCCCTTGTGCTTGATGGGACATTATGTCTGGTTTCCTTCTGGATTGTGGTACTCAGCCTGAGGGGTCTTCCTGAGGTGTGTGCAAGGGAAAGCTTCACAAGGGCTGAACTGCAGTGTGTGGGGAGGGTTATTGGTGGGGAAAGAGAATTCCAGATCTCTTGGATGCAGAAGCAGCTTCCCCAGACATAAATTGACACAGGGCTGGTTTTCCCGAGTTTGTAGACAGTCAGCTCATTATATTTGAGAAGGGAGCTCCCAGAGGAGTTTGTGGGGTAGGAAAAAGCCCCCATAATGATGTGTGATAGAGCAGCCATAAAAATGATCACAAGTTTTTCTGAAAGTGGAAGGTCTTCTTGTAGAGATGAATAGTTCAAATCTTAACTCCTAATCAAAGGGATACAGCATTCTGGAGAAAGATCTGGTGGCAGCTGCCCCTGGAAACTGTAACCAAACTTCTGCAGGAGAATTGGCTCAGGCTTGGGAAGGGCTTTGTCCTTGATCCTCGCTGGGGTGGTTTCCTTATTATTTGCATTGGCTTCAGTTTGGAGTTACCTCCACATTTTGACCTTCTGCAAGTACTTTTTGCTTCCCTGCTGCTCTTCTCATGTCCCCTGTGTCTGTCTGTGTCATTTGCCTGTTCCTTGAAAGGTTTAAAGTTTCACTGTGGGCACCTTGATCAGGAGTGAGGAACCAGGGCTGCACAGGAGGAGTGGACAGGGATTTGCTCAGCTGATCTGAGGGTAACACTTGGCTGAAGTGGGGAGAGTTGAGATTGGAGTGGAAGTTCCTTGTTTGTCCTGTCCCCCACGCTCTTTGCCAGGGCAGAAATTAGTTTATTGTGGACTTTTTTGCTCTCTCCCGGGGCTTTTGGTGTGTAGTTAAATTGTCACTGTTGCTTTTCCTAACCAATTTAGTGTTTCCCACTGGGGATTTGGTTGGTTCTCCAAAATAGTGGTGGGCTTAAATAGTTTGGGTTGTTGTTTTTGAGCTTTCAGGTGGTTCTACCTTAATTTTAGTTGAGAGCCAACTTGAGAGACTCAGCAGGATGATGACACAGAATTTGTGAGAAGTCCACAGAACCCCTGGGATGGAAGGAGCCCCTGGGATTGGGACAGTGTGTGTGACAGACACAATAGGATTGTGAGCTGTTGCTTCTCTCTGGGTGTTCTGTACCCCAGCAGTTGGAAATAGCTTGTGATGTTGACTTGATTGTAGTTAAGTTCTTCTTTCAGGTTATTGTGGCCGAGGCTTTTTTTCTTGTCTGTTTATATTTTTGTCACATTGGAGTGGACTGACCACGTGGACAAATACTTTCATGTTTGTGCCCCATTGTATTTTCACACTGTGCCTCAACAAGAGGCATGAAATATGCATTCAATATTTAAATTACCTTACCAGAGTCTTTTTTAGGATTGGAGCTTGTGTATCCTGGGATGAGTTGTGGTTACAAAGTGGCCACTGGTGTTACCAGTGAAGGAACAATGGTCCTTGCAGGTGGGATCAGTTGTTGTCCTGCAGTGTGTCTGTGTGTGTGGTGGAGGTTCTGGGCTGCAGCAGGAGCACATCTGTTTGTGCATGGGCTGCAGAGCTCTTTGGGTAGTTCATTGTTTAAATAAACATGTTGCATTAGCTGTGGGGCTGTAGTGCCAAATGCCCACTGGTGAGATGTGTGAGGGTTTTGTTGTTCCCAGGCCAGGCTGAGAAACACAGCAGCTTTATAGTTCCACACGTTTGAGGAAGATGGTGAAAGGAATTTGGGGTGGATTGCAATCTGCACTTCAAAAGCTGTAGCTTTAGAGTAACTCCACTACAACACAGTGCAGCCCATGGAAAAACACTGCCATCTTAACAGATGCAGAGTTATTTTGAAGATTCCACTGGATAAATACATGGACTGTGGTTAAATTGTGATGGCAACAGATGCAATCTCAGTTCTTGATTCTTTCATCTCTTTTAATATTTAAAAATACCCCCCCTCCCAAAAAAAAAAAAAAAGTAAAAGAAAAAGCAACATCAAGGCTGAAAATCAGCCCTCTGTAAATTCCTGGGGCTGGACCTTGTATCATGCTGGATACATCTCTGCAGATGAGGGAGCTGCAAGTGCTGCTGCTCAGGGCTTATTGTACCATTTGCATATGAATGGAATTATTCAGCTCCTCTTAAGAAATGTCAGTGAGATTGAAGTCAGACTTGGTTAACCTGGCAAAAAGATATTTCCAGTATTTCTCATGAAAGAAAGTGATAGTATGAAGACAAGAATTACACATTCCCCTGGCTAAGCCAATGCTGTTTGAGGATTTTCCTGGTGTTTTTGTAGTTGATATCAGTGACTTTTCTTTTAAATTTGTCTGCAATACATTGCAGTGTTGGAGAGAGAGAGAGAGAGAGGGTTGGAATATAGGGAATCAGATGCTTTATTGTGATGCTGTACAGTTGTGTTCACATTTTTCTTTCAGGATTTGGTTGTGTTTAAATACTGATTTGAGAAATACAAATTCAGAGCACGGGTCTTTTAGTGAGGAGCAAATAAAGCCCATCAGGGTGTTGTTAGCAATGCACTCACCTTTATCCATCTGCTAGTTGGGTAGAAAGCCTGAAGTGCAACACTGTAGCTGGATTTTAAAAAGAGCCTGGATAATTTTTGTGAGCAGCAGCCCTGGTAGTCATGCCTGCTAAAATAGGGAGTGATCACATCTCGTGCTTCAGGACTGGAGGGTTGGGAAGAAACTCTATTCCTCCTCCGTGTGTGTGTGTGTATTTCCCTCCCCATTTCTAAAATACACAAAGTGCTGCCTTTGGGGGGTGGTTAAGGCTGAGTTTTTGCAGCACTGACGTGGCTTGGGGTGCTGGTGTGACTCTGTCATGCAGGTGACAGCACCTTCAGCAGGAAGCTGAGCGTTGCCAGGCGTTGGATGACTCTACTCTGAGCAGGAGTATGAGGATGGGGGTGTTGGGATCAGCTGACTGATAAGGAGATAGTATATTACACTAAAAATAAACCCAGATCTTCGTAGGCAGCAGTGAAGATTACCTGGTGTCATGTGCAGTGGGATGAAACAAAGAGCTGAGGTGGGCTGAGCGTGGCTTGGCCTCCCTGGGAGGATGTGCTGTGATGCTCTGCTTTCATTCCATGGGGCTTCTCTCCATTCTTCAGCAGCAGCTGCTCACAGGAGTGTGCAGCTATTGAGTGTTTCTTGCTTGTTGGCTGAGTGGCCACAGGCCTTGTTCATGCAGAATCCAAACACTGCTCTGCCCTCAGGGTGGCTGTACCTGCTCACAGTGTCCAGGTTTAATGTCCCTGCAGCTTCTCCAGACTTGGTGTCATGAAAAGAGGTGAGTCCCACGTAGTGGGGAGAAGGGAGAAGCAGAGAGGCTGAGGGATGTGATTGCCACATTAAATGACCTTTGCAGAAGTGGGGCAGGCTCCATGTGAGAGCTGCATTCCCTGGTTGGGCACATTCCCTGCTGTTTTCCCTCCATATTACACCTTCTTCTGGTGCCCAGAACATGGAGCACTCAGTTTTGGGCTGTGTGTCCATGAGTTGCTGTGCACAATCATAACTGCTCAGATGTTCAGGAGGTAGAAGAGTTCATTTCCTTCTCACCTGATTTCACTAGTGAGTCACACTCTTCATGGAAGGGCACTGTGAGAGCCTGAGGGGCTGGAATCACATGCCTTGGTAACCTTCTGGTGAAAATGTTGTGAGGTTTGGTCCAGTTTGTCCTTCAGAATCTATTTTTTCCTTAGTATGAAGGCCTTGGAGCACTACTGGTTTATTATTTTTTACTGAGATTTATTTATTTATTGAGATGGAGTGAATTTTCATAGTGACTTAAAACAGCAAGCAGGAAGAGCTTGTTCTAAATGCAGAGTTTTAATCTCATTTTGCATGTTTTTAGCTGAATTTTTTTTAATTGACAGCTGTTAAGACACTGATTCACCAACAACTTTATTTGAAAGTGCAGACCTTTTTGCTGGTCTGGAGCTGTGTATTTCTAAACATTCATGTAAATAATTAGATGCCTTGCATACGTTTGCTCAGATCCTTAATTTGCACGTTTTTAAGTGGCAAAATGGCAAATGATGTATTTTCTGGTAAATTGCTTCTTACTCGTGTTATTTTTTTTTTTATTTGGATGGAAAATGGAATTTTAATTGAAATGCTGAAGATCTGGAGTTTTGAGACTTAACTGAAATGCCAAGTTGAAGGCCAGGCATGATTTAAGAAAAAACAAACACCCACAGAAAACACAGTTTGTCATTGTTTCTCAAAAGTTTCAAGCTGATAGACCTTGCCCACTGACTGTTCCACAGGTTTCCATGCAGGAGTCCTTTTTAATTTGGGATTAAGTGCTTGTTGAACTGAACCATTTGAATAAACTGAAACTTGCAGGAGTAGCTGTTGAATGTGAAAGCTCTCTGAGCATTTCATTAAAGGGTGGCTCCAAGAGAGCCCTGAGCAGCAAATTCACCAGCCCCAACTTTTTTTCAGTGTAAATTATATGCTTACTATTTTTATTTTATTTAAATTACAGTAGGCATTTGCCCTAATATATGCTGTTAAAATTTCATGTTAGATTTGCAATTAGGTTTATTTTTAGAAGAATGCATTTAAGCGGTTTGTATAAAATGGTTTTCTATTTTTGTAAATGAAATAATTGTTTTTTATTGACTTTTAATTTCTTGCAAATGTGGAGGGTTTTTTTTTTTTCTTTTTGGCTTGGAGGTTGTGTAAGCAGAAAGAAATTAATGATTTGAGAGTATTTTCATAATAAAAAGGAGAGAAGATTTCTCTGTCACTGGCTGGGAGCACTGGTAGGAACAGTTAACTCTTGTTTAGATGTGCTCGAGGGGAGTGATGGAGGCTTTAGAGTGTGACACAGTGGGTTTATAGAATACATTTCCTTGATTCTCCTTCCTGGTTGAGCTGAGAAAGGCAAGTGTTGTGTCTGGAATCTGACAGGGAAACAGGCAGGATGGTCGTGGTGTCGCAATCCCGGGAGTGTCGCAATCCGTGGCCGATCTGGTGGACGAGTGAGTGTTAATTGTGTGCGGGCCAGATCTGCTATTTTTACTTTGGCCTCACTATCGTGTCTCTTCACAGATGAATTTGGAGGCTACAGGGAGTTGAATGATGAGTCATTATTGAGTTGGTAAAATCACAATTGATCTCCGTTTCCTGTTGATTCCAAAATTACCGAAGTGTGAAAGCCGAGAGTGACTGATCACTTGTTGGAGGGGAGTTTGAGGGCGGAATGTGGAAGTGACTGTGCCTGAAGTAACCGGGTGCAGCCCGGGGTGTGAGCACAGGGGTGTCTGTGCTGAGAACAGGTGTGTGCCACGCTCTGAGCTCCGAGCTCCCTCCCAGGAATGATAATCCAGGCACTAAAATACGCTCCTCAGCAAGGTGGGGGGCAGAGGTGTCTTAAGTGGCTCAGGATAGAAGCTTAAGATTAAACTTTTCATTCGTCTCCTCGGTGCTGGAGTTGTGTCTGACTGACCTGTCTTTCTGTTGCTCAGCTCAGGAGAGTCTCCCCTGAAATCCCTTTGCTCCCAGGACCTGTGCAGTGTGACTGCAGCACCCGTGGGGAAGGCGGGATGGAGGCACAGCAGTGAGGGAGTGATGCAGACACATTTTGCATACCTGTTGTTGTTTGCAATTGCCTTTTGATGAATGACAAACTGTCTTTGTCATTCCTCAGCTTTGTTCTTTTCTTGTGATGGAAATGCTCTTTTGACAGATACTAATTAGAAACACTGTGGTAACATGTGCAGGTAAGATTGAAAATTTATTTCTTTCTCTCCTAGAACTTATTGTTAGCAAAACTTCTTTTTTTTTTTTTTTTTTTT
>VYZS01013075.1:49203-64476 GCA_013400695.1 Neodrepanis coruscans | reverse complement strand
ATGGAAACAGTTGGTTTTTGTTTGGGTTTGAGTGTTCCCTTTCATGTTTGGAAAGCCAAAGATGGCAGCGTTGTGCTGGTGCTGGAAATGCAGAAGCTGAAATTCAGTTGTGGACTTGGTTAGCAAAATCCAAAATGATTGACATTTTCTGGATGGCGGGATGCCTTTTATCTGCCCTCCCCCCCAGCCATCCTGAGAGAGGGAGTTTCATAAAATCTTGGTAAATGTGAAGCAGTTTGTGCAGCCTGTTCAACAAAGAGAAAGAGTTCAGTGGGTAGGGAGGCAGCTGGAATCGTGATGTAGATTTAGTTCCTTCCTTGTTACGGGTTCTGACATCCCAAGAGGTAACACAGCAGCCAGCTTCCCTGGGAAGAGAGCTGGTGATTGATGTGACACATACAGGATAGGTGAGCTGAGAGAGTACAGAAATTTTGTGGGAGGTTGTGTAAGTACATTAAAGACACTAAAATATATATTTCATTCATAGTGTCACTACGGAGGCAAAACCAAGAGCTCAGTGGGTGGTGGAATCCTGTGTTAATGTAAAGTGTCATAAGCAATCTCTCCAACCACTGATTTCTGTGAACTCCACATTTAATTTCTTCTTTGCAGAGTATGCAATTAAAGAATCCTGAGACTTGGGTAGTATTTTTTTTCCCCCTGTGTCTGCAAATGGTGCAACTGTGCTGAAACCTTCCATGGGCTTAAAGGGAAATTGTGGTTGCTGAGCTGTTCCTGCTCAGCCTTTCTACCTTTGCCCTCCATGTTATTGAGGGAAACTACAGGAACAAACCAGGCTTGAGCCCAGGCCGTGGGCTGCAGGTACCTCTCCTTCAGCAGTGACTGAATAACACTTAGAGATATTTCTTCTTCAGGACTGTAGGACAGCCCTCATGGTTTCCTTAAGACAAGCACAATACTTAGCAGTGAGAATGAGGAGAGACATTGAGGTCAAGTTTTACTTTCCCCTGTTTATAATCTCTGTATGGGCATCACATTGTCAGACAGTTTGCTCTGTTTCCACTGTGTCCTCCTGCTTCTCTTCTGAGCAATTACAGTCATGTGGGAAAGAGGCCCCTTCTAAACCTGCTGATGGGCTTTATTGGAAGTTTAGTTGCTTTTTTCTGACCTGATTGGAACCAGTTTTTTTAGATAACGTGAGGCTTTAAGGTGCTGTCATCAACTGGAATTGGTCTTTAACTTTCAAGTGTCTTCAAGGAGTTTGACAAGGAGTCTTTTGGAGCCCTTGGGTTTTTTCCAACATGCCAGACAGCCCATCTATTGAGTTGATCCAGTAGACATGTCAATATGCAGATCTAACCCCACCCAGTGCCATGAAACATGTTTTTTGTTGTTGTGAGAGAGGGATGGGAGCTCTGGAGATGTTTTCCTGAAGAAGGCATGTTTGCTGCCTGCTGGGAATCTGGGATGGGGACAGCTGGACTGCAGCCACATGCAGTAGCTGCTTTGGACCCTTTCTTTGTGAGGACCTGCCATAGATTAAAACTGAAAAACACATGATGAAAAGGAAGTGGCTCTGTTGGGAATAAATAACAACACTGTTCAGAAGATGTGCTGATCTCCCAGAAAGACCCACAGCCCTGAGCTGACATTACTGAGGGGTGGTGTGGTCAGGCCTCTTTCATTAAGGGAGCCTGGGAGAGAGCAATGTTCCCCTGTTCAGTAACATCAGCTCTGCTGAGCAGAGAGCAGCAGGAGCTGTCTGGGAAAGCAGAGCTCTCTTTGGAGTGGAGTGTGCTCAGAAGAGCCAGACTGGCAGAGTGAGCTGTGGTGGTGTGAGCAAGCTACTCTCTAAAAGTAGAACTGGCCACAATTGTTTTTTTGTGTTGGGCCTTGTAGTTCCTTCTTTGTGTAGGAATCGATCCAGCACTGATGGTAACACACTGTGCTTGTTACCACTGTGCAGAATTCCAGGGTAGATGTGAGGTTGAAGAACCTCATGCCCTCCTTTAAAAAAAAGACCCTTTTGAACCTTGTGGATCACAGACTTTGTCCTCAGAATGGGTGTTTTAACCCCTGGAATGAGAACAATTTCTGCATCTTCAGCACTTTTTTTTTTTTTTTTTCTGCATCTAGTGTAAGGGGATAATCTTTTTAAAATGGAAATGCTGAAGGTATCCAAGCTATTCATTTAAGATAAACTTTGCAACTCTACTGTCAAGCAAAAGAGACAATTTTCACAGAAGGGAAGTCAGAAGAGGGGAAACAAAGGGAAATCAGACCATGCTGTGAGTGTACAAAGCAGGAGAAAGGTGGACAGGAGCTGATCTCGAGGCTGCTGGTGAGATGTTCATGGCAGGCTGTCTGTCCTGATTCCTGTTGAAGATGTGAAGGGCTGCTCAGGCTGAACAGTCCCTGTTGCCAGGGAAAGCCTGACCCAGACTGATGTTGAGAAGGCCTTGGGCTTACGAAAGGGATGTGCTGGACTGACTCAGAGCTGCCTGGGTGCTGCTCTGTCTGAGACCTTTTGCTAGTGATGATTGCTCCACCTTTAACTTTTGGCTAGTGGAGAGCTTATTGTGCAGTGTAGTACAGCCTTTTAATGTTGTCCAAAAAAGTAGGGGGTCAAAGGCAAGGCTTAAAGTGTCAAGGAGTGCATTTTTTTTGTTTTGTTTTCAAGGAAAACATAAACAGTTGTGTTTCCTTAGAACTTCTAAATAGAGTAACTTGGAGGAATAGGGAATTTGGAACTACACTGTGATGAAATAGCTGCTTGTAGGAAATAAATCCTTCTCTTATTAAAAAGAGGGAATGTGTGAACTGTCAGTGGTGCCCTGTGACACCTTGGTGTTGATAGTGAATTAGCTGTGATGGATTTGTGCACAGCTGGGATGTGGGATAGGAAGCAGAAGCTGTGGGTATGGGGTGGATGTTGGACAGAAGGCTTTCTGCTGCTTTGTCTGTTGCAGTGTGACATTCTTCAGAAAGAAGGGAAGGGTTTCTCCCAAACACTGAAGGGCAGCAGGCAGGTCCTTTTAGGAGTTTCTAATGACCTGAAGTAATTAGTGGATACAGGAAAAGAGTGAAGAGCTGCCACGTGGACTAAACGACTTTGATAATTAAGTGGTGAAATCACAGGTGTTTATCATGGTGACACGGGGCTTCTCCGTGTCAAGATGGTTTTTATGATCCAAGGAAACTTTGGCAGATCCCAGTTCAGGCTGAGAGGACTCCACTGGCTCACTGTGCTCTGAGCTGTGTCTCTGCACTGGTGCAGTGTCCCTGTGCTCACAGTTCTGCTCCTTGGTGTCCCAGACAGAATTGCCGGAGGTTCTGCCAGGTCAAGGACTGTTAATTACTCTCATCATATGAACCTGTTACATGCCATCCTTTTTCCTGGTGGTTCATTGACCCCATCTCAGTTACATGGCCAGGCTTGGAGCTGTCCTCTGTCCAGGAAAGGGCTGCAGGTCCTCTGGAAGGCTGGAATGTGGAGTTGGTTATTTCTGTTACCTTGAGAAGGTTACATGCCCTGCAGCTTTGCCCATGAAAAAAAGAGCACAACTGGGTTTCGTGGTGGATACCAGGTAAAGTTCTGGACTTCTGGACTAAAGAGCTGCTTCCAGGGAGTCACTTGTGTTCATCTGGGTAAAGAGTTCATTGCTTCTCTTCAGTGTTTTAGTGATTTGGGGAGTTGTATTTTAAACAAATACATAAGTTTGTCTTTAAAGAACCAATTTCTGACTCAGAATTAGGTGCTTGGCTTAGAGTAAGCCTGATAAATGGTAGGCAGTTTAAGAAAAGGCTTGGAAATCTGTAAGCAGCTGAATGAAAACAGCATGAATATGACTATTGGTAATTATCCTGGGTGTTTATAATCTCCCCAGAACTAGTGGGGCAGGGTAATAAACAGCTGTTGCGTTTTTATTTTCTGTTAGTGAGCAAAATAAATACATGATAGTTAATTTCCAGTTCTGAATTGAACATGAAACAAAGGCCAGTTATCTGAGTCATCTTAAAAAAGTTCACTAAGCTGGAATATCCAGAACTGTTAAATGGGGTATAAATGCTCTGAAGAGCATTTTCTGTGCACTTCATTGTGTCTGACAGACCAGTTTATGTTGTGAGTCCATATAGGCTTTCTCTAAAATGGGATCCAAAGAAAACACAGCACAGCCAGATGGAAATTGGAGTTGACTTTGAGCTCTGATTAATTTGTTTTTCATAAATCCTTTTCAGAGCAGAGAGAAAAACGTGAGAAAAAGATGATGTATTGTGGTATAATTAACTGTGGGGAACAATGTGAACTTGAGAGAAATTTCTTTTTTAAAAAAAATCTACTTTAATGGGAACTATTTTTTCCAAGTATCAGAATGGACCAAGATCCTTGTCCTGTTTCATGTTTGGGTCTCTGCAGTTCTCATTTTATGTGTGAAGTTCTGCAAAACATAACTCACTAGATGAGCTATTAAGTTCTCAAATAAAAAATGTCAACAGCTGCTCATCTGTGATCCATTTCCAGTGTTGGACCCCACTGGACTTCACCCTTCTCCATATTAAGGGGGTGATGTTTCATAACTGAGGCAAGTGAGTGCAAACTTTTGCCATAAAGTTCTAGAAATTCCCCTGATTTATAAAGGCATTAAATATCTAAAATTAAGTAACTTTCAAGCTGAAACAAACATAAAGCTAAAAGCAGGATGACTTTGAAAGCCCAGCCTCAAACAGAGACATGAACAGATATATAATGCTGTAGTTAATGGTTGCTGCCATTTCTCTTACAAATTGTTCTTTAGGGTATTGTAACTCAGCTGTTTTTAAACCCATCACTCTGGAACTTTGCCTGCAAAATGTCAGCACAAGTGCAAATTTTATTTCTTTAACAAAATAAAGGGCTTGGAACAGTTAGGCTTTCTAAACTTTTATGGCAGGAAAATAAATTTAGCTCCTTTTGCTTTGCCATGGCAAGAGCTGTACAGTTCACCTTGTCCTGCCAGCAGGTAGAGACAGAAAGCAAAATGGTTTAGTGGGAAGAACACTGTGTTGTGATTTGCCTTTTTAAAACAAGAGTAGCCCAGTGTCAGAGTGTTGTTGGGCTGTACTTTAGGCTGAGGGCACTGTCCCTTGGGATGGGTGGAGGGATGGTGGCTTTGGAAGAAAATGTCACAAGCTGAAAGCAAGGCATGAGGACCAGCTCCTTAAAGGAATTAACTCTGGGCTGAGGCTCAGGAGGAAAGGCCTCCCTTCTGCTCTAACCAGTGCACCTCTTACCAGATCTACTGAAATTTTTTAACATTCCCCATTTTCCATCTTCTAAGGCTGAGTAATACCAGCTCAAAACCCACTCTTTTGAGTGTTTTCCTGAAGTTCAAGCCTTGACACATGTTCCAGGCAGGAGCATGCAATTTTCCTGTAGTCACTGTGTACCAAAATGGGATTTCCTGTCTCACTGGTCATGATGACCAAGTGTTACTGTTGGTACATTAGTTTTGATCTTTGTTATTTTTTGAAGGTCTAGGCAATGAACTTTCTTGCACATAGTTAGAGTTGCTTCAGTGCAGCAAGTCACATTTAATAGCCTCTGCTTTCAGCTTGAATCTTTACAGAAGGAAGATTAGGTAATAGTTTGTGTAGAAACATCTGTTTCTTAACAAAGATCTTGCTCTATTTTATTTTCTCATGTTGTCCCTCAAACCAGAAAGTCCTTTAGTCTTTTAAAGACTTAGAAGTCTTTAAGTCCTTGTTGGGTATTGGAGTTGCTGTGGTTTTAGCTTGCTCATGTTCTGGATCCTTTGTTAGCTTAAGTTATTAGCCTCAGATAAGTGTTGTGGGATGGGAGGGCTGCTTTCTATTGTCAGTGCAATTTCTGAATCTCTGGACAATTTGTCTGGGTTAGAATTTTAAATTTTTTTGGCTCCAGTGCTTGTTTAGACCTTTTCCTTGTCTGAGGAAAAGATGTTGTTAAAATAATTAAGCCTAGCATGCATTAAAAGAGAACCTTTCCACAAAATTGAATTGCTTGGGGTTTATTTAAGTTTCGTGTTGCTTAAATAAATTGCCATTTTGCTTTGTTTGCTTACAAGCAACTCAGTATCTATTATGGGGAATCTTTTTTATGTTTTTCACAGAAGACTGGCTCTGAGGGTTTTGAGGAACAACAGCTCCCTATACTCTGTAGTTGTCTGTTTTATATCAAAGTGTGTTTTATGTGTCTAATTATTACACTATTAGGACACACTTCTCCCAGCCCCTTCAGCATTGTTATTGTGATATTTGTCTAATATGGAAAGAACCTAGTACATAGATTTATTAGGGAATGATCCTTGTGGCCATTGTTTTCTTGAGAGTTCATTGAGTTCAGTCTGCTGTTTGCAAGGGGAAATTCCTTGCTGTGATGCTGTGTGCTCTTGTAAATAAATTTATCCTGTGTTTCTTCGAACTCAAGAAACATCTTTATATCTTGGTGCCAGAATCACTGCAGCTTGGATTACTGGAACACACAAACAGGAATTCAGTGCCTTGCTACAAGTCCAAGCACTTTGTTTTCTTCCCAGTCACAGCGCAGGAAGTGCTGACCAGCTTTCCATGGATTTAGTGCTGTTGCAAGACTAGTATTCCAAGAATTAGGATTCCTTTGGCTTGTGACCCTGGGAAGACAGAGGGATTTAAGGCAGAAGTTGTAATTCTGGGGGAAGTATCCCCTTAATGTTCATGTCATTTAAGTGGGGTGGGGGGTAGATCAGTAACGTAGTGACCAGCAGCCCACTTTCTGTATTCCCTGATGTGTTTGAAGTGCTGTGGCTGGTGCCCTGCTCTGGTCACACAGGCCATGGTGTGATTTGAAGCAGTGTGTGCAGATGCATTTGGTTTATCTCTGTATTCCTTGGTGTAATGCAGGGGAGGGATCTGCCATCCCTGTGCTGCTCCCGGTACAGCTTGTGGTGGTGGGTTAAATGAAGTCCATGTTCAGTGTGGGTGTAAACCAAGCATTCATTTTCTATTTTAATAAAGAAATTAAAAACTTTCCGGCCACCAGAACATCCCACTTGCCTTCCAGTTCCAACAGTCTTGCAAATGCCTGATGTCCTGACTTCTCTCTCTCCTTCTACCCTTTCAGTCTGCGGGCCAAACGTCGACATCCGCAATGACATCCACGAGCTGAAGCGCCTGGAGAACTGCACGGTGATTGAGGGCTTCCTGCAGATCCTGCTCATCTCCAAGGCCGAGGATTACCGCAGCTTCCGCTTCCCCAAGCTCACCGTCATCACCGACTACCTGCTGCTGTTCCGGGTGGCAGGGCTGGAGAGCCTCAGCGATCTCTTCCCCAACCTCACCGTCATCCGGGGCAGGAACCTCTTCTACAACTATGCCTTGGTTATCTTCGAGATGACCAACCTGAAGGAGATCGGGCTCCACAACCTGAGGAACATCACCCGCGGGGCCATTCGGATCGAGAAGAACTCGGACCTGTGTTACCTCTCCACCGTGGACTGGTCACTCATCCTGGATGCAGTGTCCAATAACTACATCGTTGGGAATAAGCCTCCCAAGGAATGTGGGGACTTGTGTCCGGGGACGATGGAGGAGAAACCGTTGTGTGAGAAGACATCCATTAACAATGAGTACAACTATCGCTGCTGGACCACCAACCACTGCCAGAAAAGTAAGAGCTGAGTGGTTTTGTTGCCTCTTTTTGGAGCAAAGGTTTAATTCTGTGGTTTTGTTTTAATGTCTTTAGCAACTGGAACTTTTATTGTAGCTGTGTGTAATTACTCAGTTACAACAAAGATTCCTCCCCAAGCTGTAAAGGCTGTCTCACTTGATTTAAAACAAACAAACACCTGACAAATCAACAACTGTAAAACAAAACAAACCCCAACAAACTCCTTGAGTTACTTCCCCATAGAAAGACAGAAAGTGTAAGTATAGAGCTAAAGCCATTACAGCAAAGCTGGAATCAGTTTTATCTCCCTTGAGGGCTGTGGCAGGAGGTGGCCATCTAATCCCATCTCCTTCTTGCTGAGGGGACATTCCGTGTGTGCCAGAGCCATTGCTGTTCTGGAGCTGTTAACTGGGCTGACTTGGACTCTGTGCTTTGCTTCCCTTGGCATGCACCTTCTGGAATTCCTGTAATGGTAAATTCTGTATGTAAGAACTTGTTTACTGACATCAGTTTTTCCAGTGCAGTCTGGGGGGTCAGAGAGCCAGTGGGTATATCCTGGCTCCTGGTGAAATTGTCCTTCCCTGTTTTGTTCCTGCCTGGCAGGATGGGGTTTGTATCTTTCTGATAGCAAGTATTAGCAAAAACAAAACCTGATCCCTTCTCGCTTTTTAAAAATAGAGTAAACAAACACATAGTTTACTCAGATAACATGATGACATGGCAGGCTTTTTGAGTTCATCCTGTAACTTTACGAAAGCTGAGCCCTGCAGTATCAGAAGGGCTTCATTACCAGCAGTCATCACTGGGAGGAACAGTTCCTAAATTCCACATGTTGCCTTGACCAAAGCTGCCATAATGACAGGAAACACCACAGTGTGAGAGAAAACAGGAGCAGTATAATTCAGGTTGCCTTTCATTTGGGGATGTTGTTTTTTCTCAAGTGGCTCATCAGTTGCTTGTGAAGCCCTCATGTTCAATTAGGACTGCAATTAAAGTAGCTTGTAGGGCAGTTTCAGTCAACACATGCCAAAAATACCTCTGAAAAAAGGCATTTGGAGAATGTGCTTTTATCAATACTTACAGGAAATAAGGTTTGTTTTTTAAACAAAGGGAAGAAAACCCCTCAGCCTCTGACTGGGAGACTTTGTCCAAGGTGAGGGGGGTGTTGCTGTCAGTTGTTGGGCTTCCACAGGCCAAATTTATGTCTCCATTAACAGAATGTAACTGTGTTGTCTACAGAGGGTGACTGGGGTGATTCCTGTGCAACCTCATTGCCTTCAGTGCTTTGGATGGCTGTAATGAGAGGGTGTTTAATGAGATATAACAACTTGTTTTCTGTTGTGTGCAAAAAAACCTTCTGATTTCTAGTGGAATGCTAAAATAATTTGGATCTCAAATTCATATGAGAAGAAATCTGTTTAAATAAAACGAGGTCGTGGTCAGACTGTGATAGCAGGACTTTGAAGGCAAGGGTGTAGATAATGTTTTTCTTTATCTCCTTTCATGGGAGATGGTGAAGAAGAAAGCAAGTATTGGAAAGGAGCATTGAAAGGTTTGTTAAGAGCATTACAGTGTGGAAAAACAATTAGGTTTAGAATATCTTGGGATGCAGAGTGTGTAAAGAAATGATCACGTTCTAATCATTAAAAAGAGTAAAAAAGTTGGACCTGTTTTAATGTGTTTGCTGTCATAAGCCATTGACTTTGGCAAATTTAAAGTCTTCTTCCACAACCATTCATCTCAAAAAGAAAACAACCCCAAAGTACTCCTGTTCTGAAGAAAAACAAGGAGAGGTGTAAATGTGCAGTTGTTGCAAAGGGAACTTTTTGTCTCCCCTGTTCGATCGCTTGGGTGCTTTGGCAATGAACTCCTCATCTGGAGAGTAAAAAAATCACACAAGGCATAAAAAAGAATAGAAGCAAGGACTTGTCAGTTACTGAGTGTTTCAATCTGCATTTTTCTACCAGTGGAGATATGACACCTCTGTTACTTTCCAGGGAATATTTTTCTAGTGTAGTATCTAATTTAACCCTGACATTCTCCTTGTGCGTCACAGTAATGTTAAGATGAAAATGCTGTCTGTCACTCAGGGTTCCTCTGTGCCTTTTTATTTTCCTTTGCTCTGTGGCTCTGTGGAGGAGTGTGTATTAAATCTCTCTTGTCCTTGTTTAGGTTTTATGCTGGAAGATCTGAAGTTGGTGGGTAAAGGTTGTGTGGGAACACTTGGTACTTCAGTAGCCTGGCTGCTGTTTAATTTTGCTGTTGAGTAGAACTTGTTTTTTTCCTTCTTTTTCTTGCTCACAAACAAAGGAAGAAGCTTGTGCTTCCTTCAATATAATTTGGGCAGGAACAGTGTTGAGGGAAGGATATGCTGTGTTTGACTTAGAATAATCTATGGGCATTTCTATAGAAGAGCAGGCTACAAAGGATCTGTAACTTACTTTTTTTTATTTTTAAGGTTCAGCATAAAGCAGTGCCTTTCCTGCCAGTTTGGTTGCCCTGGTTTCTGTGTAGTGTACATTCCTTTACCTTGGAGTGCCCCAAGGCAGCAGCAATATGAGTTTGCTCTCTCTGGAGCTGCAGCTTGTTGTGTTGGGCTTGGCACACTCTCATCTCCCTGACTTGCACCTCCTTCTATTTTGGTGTATCAAACCACAGCTGCATCTCACTGGCTCTGNTGTGAAGCCCTCATGTTCAATTAGGACTGCAATTAAAGTAGCTTGTAGGGCAGTTTCAGTCAACACATGCCAAAAATACCTCTGAAAAAAGGCATTTGGAGAATGTGCTTTTATCAATACTTACAGGAAATAAGGTTTGTTTTTTAAACAAAGGGAAGAAAACCCCTCAGCCTGTGACTGGGAGACTTTGTCCAAGGTGAGGGGGGTGTTGCTGTCAGTTGTTGGGCTTCCACAGGCCAAATTTATGTCTCCATTAACAGAATGTAACTGTGTTGTCTACAGAGGGTGACTGGGGTGATTCCTGTGCAACCTCATTGCCTTCAGTGCTTTGGATGGCTGTAATGAGAGGGTGTTTAATGAGATATAACAACTTGTTTTCTGTTGTGTGCAAAAAAACCTTCTGATTTCTAGTGGAATGCTAAAATAATTTGGATCTCAAATTCATATGAGAAGAAATCTGTTTAAATAAAACGAGGTCGTGGTCAGACTGTGATAGCAGGACTTTGAAGGCAAGGGTGTAGATAATGTTTTTCTTTATCTCCTTTCATGGGAGATGGTGAAGAAGAAAGCAAGTATTGGAAAGGAGCATTGAAAGGTTTGTTAAGAGCATTACAGTGTGGAAAAACAATTAGGTTTAGAATATCTTGGGATGCAGAGTGTGTAAAGAAATGATCACGTTCTAATCATTAAAAAGAGTAAAAAAGTTGGACCTGTTTTAATGTGTTTGCTGTCATAAGCCATTGACTTTGGCAAATTTAAAGTCTTCTTCCACAACCATTCATCTCAAAAAGAAAACAACCCCAAAGTACTCCTGTTCTGAAGAAAAACAAGGAGAGGTGTAAATGTGCAGTTGTTGCAAAGGGAACTTTTTGTCTCCCCTGTTCGATCGCTTGGGTGCTTTGGCAATGAACTCCTCATCTGGAGAGTAAAAAAATCACACAAGGCATAAAAAAGAATAGAAGCAAGGACTTGTCAGTTACTGAGTGTTTCAATCTGCATTTTTCTACCAGTGGAGATATGACACCTCTGTTACTTTCCAGGGAATATTTTTCTAGTGTAGTATCTAATTTAACCCTGACATTCTCCTTGTGCGTCACAGTAATGTTAAGATGAAAATGCTGTCTGTCACTCAGGGTTCCTCTGTGCCTTTTTATTTTCCTTTGCTCTGTGGCTCTGTGGAGGAGTGTGTATTAAATCTCTCTTGTCCTTGTTTAGGTTTTATGCTGGAAGATCTGAAGTTGGTGGGTAAAGGTTGTGTGGGAACACTTGGTACTTCAGTAGCCTGGCTGCTGTTTAATTTTGCTGTTGAGTAGAACTTGTTTTTTTCCTTCTTTTTCTTGCTCACAAACAAAGGAAGAAGCTTGTGCTTCCTTCAATATAATTTGGGCAGGAACAGTGTTGAGGGAAGGATATGCTGTGTTTGACTTAGAATAATCTATGGGCATTTCTATAGAAGAGCAGGCTACAAAGGATCTGTAACTTACTTTTTTTTATTTTTAAGGTTCAGCATAAAGCAGTGCCTTTCCTGCCAGTTTGGTTGCCCTGGTTTCTGTGTAGTGTACATTCCTTTACCTTGGAGTGCCCCAAGGCAGCAGCAATACGAGTTTGCTCTCTCTGGAGCTGCAGCTTGTTGTGTTGGGCTTGGCACACTCTCATCTCCCTGACTTGCACCTCCTTCTATTTTGGTGTATCAAACACCAGCTGAACCTCACTGGGGCTGCAGGTCCACATAGAGGAATCCCTCAAGATAAAAGGAGAGCACTGAAGTTGTTTGTTTGCAGCAGTGGTTGTGCTTTGAGGCACAAGTAGAGATGGAAGAGATAAAAACAGAGAGTCCAGACATACAAATAAGATTATGGCCCTTTGTGTTTTTCTTTTTTTCCTGCCAGTTGTGACTGCTGGAAAGGTTTGTGGAAGCTGCCTGCATCTTGCTCAGCAATGGATGTGAGAACCAGAAAAACCGTTCCTGCTGTACCCTTACAGGGCTTTTGTCTGATGACACACTTGCTTTGCCTGTCCAGTGGTCTCCTGTAAAGAAAACTTTGGTTGGTTTTTATGTTCCTTTTGCTGATGACGAGGTTTTGAGGTCTGTTCCCTTAGTCACTCAGCCTTTCCAAGCTTCCAGAAACCAAATTACACCCTTGAAAGCCTGCCTGGAAGTTCAGGATCCCTTGTCTACCATAACCCTTGTGCTGTTTTTCAATCAAGTCCAGCTAATGCTTCCTGAGACACTTCTGGGATTGGGGCCTTAAGAAATGAACTGGGAAAACTCTGAATTTTGGAAAGTAACAACAAAACCAGCAGTTGGCCATATATATGATACATGGTGTATAGATGGAGGGGGGGGGTTGTTATTTCTTTTAAACTTAACTGGGGAGAGAGTGGACAATTATTAAGTTGCAAATGGGAGACCTTTCCTTTCCCACTGGATGGAAGAAAGGACAGGCAAAGCAAGTGTNTCCCACTGGATGGAAGAAAGGACAGGGGTGTGGTTATGGGGAGGGGCAGACTTAATTCCTGCTAGGAAGAGGTATTGCCTTCAGCTGCTGCTTCAGTGTGGGAGGCTGAGAGCACAGTCTGGGGCTTGCCCTCGTGAGAGCAAATTGCAGCTCCCATGTCCCCCAAAGGGGATGGAATAGCCACACTGCCCATAAAAACAGTGACAACGAGGATGTGAAGTGCACGAGGGAGCTTTCAGGTTAGATTGGCTACTGGCATGAAAAAAGGGAGGTGTAAATCAGCCTTGCAGGGAGAAGGTGGATGGATGGAGGGCTGTGAGCAGGAAGCACTTGGTTCAGAACATACGAATATGATGTGACAAACAATAGCTCACAGAGGCTGTGCTGGGAGGAAACTTTCAGCTTCTGAACGTGTGAAACTGCAGACCATGGAAAAGGCATGTGAGGATTTGGAGGCTGATGAGGAAGCAGATGGCAGCTGAGCACAAAGTGTTTTTAATGAAAACGTATCCTTATTACTTTTTGAATTGGTTTGACAATGGCCCGAAAAGATACACGGTGTATGAAGGAGCAGGAGGGAGGGAATGACAGTGAGTGGGAAGAGTGGTCCATATGTGCCTTCCACTAAAATGTTTAAACATATGGAGACAGTAACATGATGTATTCTCACAAATATTCGGGATCTGCTCCTGTTTGTTTACACGGAGCTCAGGAGATAATGCAGTTGAGTGGTGTCGTTTGACATGGCTCCATTGACTTGTGCAGTGCCTGCAGCGTGTGCCAGCTGGGGATCTGCTCCCTGGGGATTCAGCACAGCACTGGGGAAAGCCATGTGCTGGACTTTTTTTTTTTCCCCCTTCTCTCCTTCTTGTTTTCCTCTCTCTGAGGAGCGTTGACTGTATCCCCGTGTTCTTTAGAAATATTGAACATAGATGAACTATGTGGGCAGGAACAGAGGGGGTGAAGTTGTGACGCTTTACATTCCCCTCCTTCCCCTCCTTCCCCTGTTTGCTGCTTCCCCTGGTTTTTTTTCTTAAGCCCCAAAATATAGTAGATATTGTGTACGTTGTCAGAGGACAACATGCTTTTAAGTTTTGTCATAAGCAAATTAGATGTGGTATAATGTTAAGTGAAGCTGGTCTCTGTTAACACCAATCCTACCTTTGTTGGCTTAGAAAAAATAAGCATCATAAAAACCTGACCATATTCTGAAATGGACAGGTTGTTTGTTGGTTGGTGGGCAAACTCTCCAGCAAACAAACATCCTCTGAAAGGAATAAACAGACAAAAAAAATAATAATTGTGAAAGGCACAGTTGGTGTCACTGAGTTAGAAAAATCTGGAGCACGTTAAAAAAATTTGTCAGTGTTTTCCTTCTGAATGAAGTTTTTTGCTGACTTTCGCTCCCCTCCTGAGAACTCTGCTCTCCAGCCAGAGGTTTCCCAGAATTTTTATGATGGCTGTGAGAGCATATTTAATTAGTAAGCTGGAATGGCCTCAGAGCAGTTTAGGCCAATCTGCACTTAATTACTGTAGCAGTGGTTTATATTCTGAGAAAAGGGCTAAAATTAAACAAATGTATACTTGCCATTTTTCTTTGTTCTGCTGTGAAATGCCATAACCTGGGGAGAATGTCTTGAATCTTGCAGCCTGCACTAGTCACCAGAAACTAAGTGCTGATGTTAAATACTCATCTTGGCTTCCTGGTTTCTTTTGGCACAAAGTTTTGTAGAGGACTGTTTGTTTTGAGAGGTCTTTAAATTTGGGAGTTTTATTTTCCAGTATTAAAAGATGATGCAGTGAACTCAGCCCACTGCTGACACTTTGCTAAACCCAACCAACCTGTAAAAATACTTCCAAAAAATTTAGAACTTTTCCCCACACTTCTGAATAAAAAAATTAAGTTTCAAATGTTTTTTAGGGTTTTTGCAAATATCTTCTGCCTTTCCTACTGACATGTGCACACACAGACTTTAATCTTAAGAAGGTGCCCTGTTTTACACTTGGTTTGACCTGCTTTGTGTTTGTCAGTCCAGAGGTGTTTTTATGGTCACCAGGTGATGTGTTGCCACATTCCCGTGGCCATCCCTGTTGTTGGAGAAGTTAATTTCTTTTAGTGTCGTTTCTGATGATGGGAAAGGGGATAATCCATGTGTTGTGGAGTGATGCAGTAAATGTCACTATGGTTTCAGTGGGAGTACAGTTCCTTGTAAGTGATGGGGTGGTCACATGTGTGCCCAGTTATTCTGAGTAATATAAACTCTGTTTTACACAGAGACCATTCTGATGGGTTTGCTGGAGTTTTCTTTTTCCAAGAAACCATTTCACTGTCAGAAAAAAATGTATAAATATAATTTGAGCTCACTGATAGGAAATGGAACTCCCTGTTTTTCTGGGTGGTAAAGGGTGGGGAAAGAAAAGAAGCCAGTCTTTCTTACAGGAAGATACAAAAGCATCACCAGGTTGCACATTTTGTGTGTGACAACCTTCTAACATGTAGTGCTTGGAAAGA
>VYZS01013075.1:32211-47230 GCA_013400695.1 Neodrepanis coruscans | reverse complement strand
ACATGAACAGTCGCTGACATACAAACCCAACAAACCAGCTCCTTGTTTTGTGGTTGAAATAGTTTCTGTGGCTTTGAAAAGGTAAGAAAGTGTTTCACTTGGTTAGTTACTGGGCTGGCACACTGGCCTCAAGGTTTCTCTCTAGATTTCAAACATGGTCTTAATTCTGAGCACTTCTATTTTCATGCTCCCCAAGCTAATCCAAAGAAGCCCCTGTTTTTGCTGGTACAAGGAGAGGAGAAAAACCCTAAACCCCAAACCTGTTGGCTCTTCTCCCAGTGAAACAAGATGCTCCAGTCTTCTTTCCCACCTTGTCAGCCTGTTGCCCCAAAATCTCCCTCCCAGCAGTTCTCTCTGGAGCCCAGAGTATATTGATCCGTGAAGGGAGTAGCTCTGTCTCTGAAGGAGCCTTTATTTGGCTTTGCCTCTTTCCTCTGAGGGCTTTGAATGGATCTGACAGGAGCAGTTTCCACTCCAGCCTTCAAAGCGTGCAGGGGAGGAGCTGTGACTTCTGGCTAAACAAATCCAGAGCTGTCAAGTGGGGTACTTTTTTATTCGTATTTTTTTCCCCTTCCTGTTTTGTGGGGGAATCCTCTTTAAAGGATTTAGAGGAAAACCCGGGCTGCAGTTGGTGGGTATTGACAACTGCTGTCCCTTGGCAGCCTGTCACTGGTGGGAGTGAAGCAAGTTTGGAGGTCTTAATCCAGTTATCAGGAAAGCAGGTGTCTCGGAATTAGTGCCTCCCCGTGTAGTATTAATTGAATCTTAAATCATTACAGCACAAAGGGGAAACATTGACTGAATTGCCTTCCATCTCTGGAGCTTTCCTGGTGAAGGCAGCACATGAATAGGAGCTCTCTGTTACAGAGGATGGTTTGCTTTCTGAGTGCCTGGTGAAGGGGGTTTGGCAGGATCAGAATTGACTGGTCCACGTGAAACGCTACATGCAGAACTGAAATTGCAGTGAGTCACTGTCTGCTCTGTCTTTTGTGATCTGAGAGTCTGGGATAAAGTACTGCAGTGGGTGTTACAGATAAAACCTGTATGCAAATCCTTAATTCAGAGATGAAGCTTTCTTCCTCTTCTACTCGCTGCAGTTGTTTGTCTGTGTGCATCTCTTTCTCTTCTGGAGAAAAGAAATTAAAATAATCAGTAATACCTTGCACCAGGAGATGAAGAGAGTGGTGGCAGGGAAAACAAATACTGCTTCCAGCAAACCAGCTGTAGAGAGATTTTTAAATTCAAGGGCTGCTTTAGGATCAAGTGGTTTACAGGAGAATATAAGTAATTGGAATTTATCTTGCAGATGGAAAAATTTATAGTCTTCCTAGGCAAACATTTTTTTCTCTTCTACCCTTAGGATGCTGCTTTGGTTAGAACTGTCTGCACCTGGTAGATGATCTTTTTGGGAGGAAAGTGATACAGAGGTGTTAGAGGGCATTTTTGGAGTGGGGAATGCAGTGGAACTCCTTCAGCGTGACAATATCTGGTGACAGTGGGAGGCCACTGAAGGCTGTGGTGATCACAGGTCCCAGCGTCTTGCCTGGTCTAAAAGGAACATTTTGCTCTGTGAACTGGCATTGCTTTTTGAATCCTGGTGCTGTTTTGATCCCACTGGGGTTGATGTGCTGTGCCTGTCCTGTGCTGTTCATGCCCTGGATGCTGGATGCTGCTGGTCAGATAAATTCAACATCGTGCCTGTAGTACCTGCAAACCTCGAGCTGTGAAACTTTCTCACTTTTCCCGTCTACACTAAATATTTATTGAAATGGTAGCTGGCCTGGAATGAGGGAGGAGGAGGAAATACTGTTCATCAACACGGGCTCACCCATCACCATAAATGGTGCAGAGCTCCTGAGGATCTTCCAGTGTGCTTTGTTTACACTGACTCTGCTGGAATGGGGTTACTTCAATGGGATTGCAGAGCAAGAAGCAAAAACATTTGCTTTTCTGTGTGTGCTGAGTGGGCTGCATGATCTGACCTGTATGCAAGACAAAGAATGTCGTGAGCAGGTGGACAGCTATTTTGCAATGTTATCCTACTCATTCTTCCAGTATCCAGGAGACACTGGAATTGGTGTGAATACCTCCCTGCTGTGTCTGGTTAAACACAATGCCCCGGAGCAGGAGTTGAAAAAAACCCACCCTAAAATGATGACGTGGCCACCCCAAAATCTTGAAGGAAAAGGGGTTTCCTCCCAGCTTGTGCTCCCAGTAACAGCAGCAAGTGTGGCAGTAACATGCCTGGGTTCTCGCAGGCCACATTCCTGCTTTTCTTTTCTGACCTGTGCCTTTGCAGTCCTCCCCTTCCAGTGTATGTTTGGGACACTTGGAGCCTTCCCTTGGCTGCCTGGCCCTCATCGCTGCTCTCTGCAGCACAGAAACGATGTGCCTGTCCACTTCATTCTGCTGCTGCTTGGTGAACTAATGAGCAGAGGCACTGCAGCTGCCAGGAGGAATTCCTTTCCAGCAGTTTTGCGAGAAAAGTCAGCAGGATTAGGGCCTGGTTCAAACTTGATTGTTCAGCATATCTGCTATGCAAACCATTTGGGTGAGGGAGAGAGCAACCAGAGTGGCAACCAACGTTGCTTGAGGGGGAAATGAGCTGTGGGAACAAGGAGGAGACTGTCTTGTCTTTATAAACCATAGAGCTGCTCAGAGCGTTTTGGTGTGCTTGAGTACAGACTATATGTATATGTATTTTTTTCCTCTCTGGAACAACACCCGAAGTCAGTGTCTGTCGTGCCTTAGAGGAAACAATTATTTCAAAAGCCTTTCTTAATAGCTTTCTTAATCACCCAGTGAGCTGCTCTGATGTTTGGCTGTTTGGATGTGCCTGCTCGTGCCAGATCGTGCACTGGATCTCACAGTTCTGGAGCACCTACTTAGTAGTTATCTATCTGGGCAGGGAGCACTGGGGCACCTCCCAAGGACTTAAAAATAGAAATAAACATCTCATGCTCGCTCTTCCTTCCTTGATTAAATTTATGGGGTTTGTGTTGGGCTTGTTTTGGTTTGTGTGGGTGAGTAGGTGTGTCTCATAGATAAAAAATTAATTGCAGTGGAGCTGAAGTCAAAGGAATATGTTTGTGCATTAGTTTGGGAGCTGCAAGGTCTTTGGTCGTTTTGCTTTCTGCAGTCAGTTTAAATGGATGTTCTGCTTTCTGTGCTTCTAAGTTTATTTTGGGTTCTTTTTGGTTCCCACTAGCTGTCCAGTGAAGTGGGGCTGCTGTGGGATGCTGCAGTCCCAGCAGTGAGAGGTGATCTCTTGGTTCCTTGAAGCCTCTGTAGTACCTGGAGAGACACCTTGAACTATGTTACCTGGAGCTGCAGGTACAGAAGGCAGGTTTTGTCATTATACTGTTTCAAAGACAGTCTGGAAACAGGAACTTTCTAGGATCTGATTGTTGAAGTGACTGCAATACCAACAGAGGAAGAATCTACAGATGTGATTAGAGTGATGTGTTCTTGGGTAAAATTAGATGAAGGAGGTATTCAGCTCTTCTTTAATTTTCTTGCTAAGTGCTTTGTTGTGCTGGTAATTTTTTTTTTTTTTTTGCATTCTTGTGAAGCAGGTGTGGTTTAACCTCCCTACGTGTTGCAGTAATAAACACTCAGTGTTGTATGTAATACCTGGAAAGTAAGATTAGCAGAAGTAATAAAAATGGTGTTCATGCTGCTGCAGATGTGAGAGGTAATGGGACAGCCAGGGGCAAGTGGTGAACCAGTTAAACAGGGACCAGGCTCTCTGGTTTTGCAAGCCCTTCTCTTCTGAACACAGCCATGGATACGAGTTGGGCTGTGATTACAAACTTGTTTGTTTGACTTTGCCTCGGTGCTCCCTGAGCCAAACTGCCTTAATTATACAAGGGAATTGCTTCTCAAAATGACTTCCAGATAAATCATTATCTGTACTTGAATGACTCTTACATCTGTAGCAGTCTTGTCTCCAGGTGAGGAAAGTATTCCTGAGGGTCTGTTCTATATGCATTTCATTTGAAAGGCCTCTGTTGACATGTTTTAGTCAGTTTTTCCATTACCTTTTGAATAGGACTAGGCAGGAAAATGGGAATTGTAGAGAAAAATTCTCTGGGCCAGACAGTCTGCTTTGTAGCACAGAACATAGAGGGCTGTGGGATTTCCTGCATCCTTTCCTCCTGCTCCTTTGGGCTCTGCCTTGGGGAGACAAACTGAAAACCTGAGTCAATGTGGTGCCATTTATCAGCAGCTTTGGGGAAAGCCTGGGCTGAGGTGAGTTTGAGAGGCCTGTCCTGGTTAAATGGACTTGGACTAAGGGAGCATGTCTTGCTCCTGTCGTGTTCTTGCTCTCTGGACATTCTGCTGAAAGTGGTTTGCAAACCAGGGCTCTAAATTAATGCTCTGTGAATATTGACAAAATAAAAGGGATCCCCCAATTTATAGGAAGGATTTTTGAGTATATCAGCTCTCTGTCACTGACAGAACTGTGCCACTGATTTCTTACCTTGCTCCCTGCTGCTTTGTGTCATCAGTGTGGTTTTTTCCATGAAGCAGTGAGATCATACTGCAACTTAATATTTGGATTCTTATTTTAAGGATTTACATGCATTATCAACATTTCCTGTGAATAAAGCAAAAAAGGGAAATTTGGGGTTGTCAGTGATTGACTGATTTGATTTCTCTTCAGAAATGTCCTGCTCCACAGCTCTGAGTGGTCTGACAAGTCACATGCTGGTGCCTGAAACCAGTGCTCCTGTTTGAAAATTTAGGCCACAGGATTTTGCCAAGTGTAAATATTGTCTCGTGGTGTGAAAAACAACCAAACAATTTGTGTTCATTAATATAATTTACTTGAAGACAGACAATGCACTTGACATGGCTGTTTATATCCAGGCTTTTATGCCATTCCTTTATCTGATTGGTTTTTAAATTGGTTTGTTTAGAGCAGGACAACCAGAGTGGCTTTTATGATCCATAGTAGTAATTCCTAGATTCTACAATTACTCTGGATTTATTTATTTAAGCAGGCACGTTATAATTAATCTTCCAGTTGGCTTTGAGAGCAATTTCAATGGGCCTTTCCATTGCCTTTTTTTTTTCTTTTATAATCCTGAAAGTCAGCGAGCCTTTGGTTACTGCAGCTGTTTCTGCAGGTAACTGGAAAAACCTGCATCTTAAATGTGGGGTTGGATTCCATTTTGCCCCTGTTGGTGGGCAAACATATGATTTCTCTGTTTTTCATGGTAGAAGCCCCAAACCCAGCAGCTGGATCTTGATGATCCACCCTGGAATCAGGGAGAGGTGGGAAAGGTGCTGTGTGTGTGTCCCAGCATGGAGGGATCTGCCTTTCTCCCATGTCCCACATCACCTGCCTGGGGGCAGAGCAGCACCTGAGCTGGGTTCACGGATCCACGTTGGAATTGTCAGTGTGTCCTGTCTCTCCTCCCCATGGGTGAATTCCCTTGGATTGGGCTCGGGAGCAGTTTCACCCCTGTGGGTCTCGTGGCTGTCACTGGGTTTGTGGGGTGTCCCCAGCCCTGTGTGTTCCCCAGGGTTTGTTGTTGTCAGACCTCATTTTACCCCCCACACCCTCCATCCTCTTTTGTTAATCCATGAGTTTGGGGAATGTCTGAATAGTGTTTATTGCTTTTATTGTTTGGGTGGGAAAATGGCCATGGAGCTTTGATTGTTTTATGGCAGGAGAAAGGCCTTGTGGAACCCCAGGCACTTTGGTTTTTGTTTTTGTTTTTTTGTTTTTTATTTAACCCCAACAAGGAGTGCAGAAAAGTAACTAGTAATTTAATTGTAAGTGAAGAATCTCTTGCTGGTTATAGCCCAGGGACATGTTTTATTTCAGTCCAAAAAAATCAACCAGCAAACAAATTTAATTACTTTCTAATATGTCTTGTTAAAGCATGGATCAGTCTGTGCTGCAAATGAGCTTTGGAGGTTCTGGTGAGAGGGAATGCAGGCTGCAGTTCTGATGGGAGATTAAATGCTGGGTGTCAGCACTTTCCCTGATAACGATGTTGTTGGGAATTGCTCTGGCACACCAGATCCCCCAGCATGGAAGTTAACCCGGGACTTGAGCTTGTTTTGTCATGCCTCATTTGGAAAGTTTGGATTTCAGGAGGGGGAGAAGAACTCTGCCTGATTTTAGCATCTAAAAAGTGTGGAAAGCTGGAGTGGCTGACTGTGGAGCTTGTGAAAGGAGCCTTTGCATACCCTTCTTCAAGGAATAGCTTAGTTTTATCTTGTTGTATCTTTCAAAAGCTTGATCATTAGATCATTGGTATCATTAAAATATCAACACACAAGTGATGAATGTCTTGCCTTGCTTTGCTGTATTTTTATTGGGTTGTTTGTTTTGTGGTGTTCTTTTTAAGATGCTTTTCTGCCAGACAGCCCTTTCTCCCAGCACATTTGATGTGTATTAAATAATTAGTTTTAGAAGGATGCTGAGCAGTGCTCCTTATGCTCTGTGTTCTCCTTGTCCTGTGGGTAAAGAGAGAAATTATCGAATAATTTACTGTGTTCCAAACAATTTAAAACTAAATGTTTGTAGGCACTTTGTGTCTTTGTTAATTTGTGTGGTAAACACTGTTGATAATGATGGGGAAACATGTCAGCTGAACGTTTTCTGTGTACAGAAATTAACAGAAGAAATGTAATTTATTATTATTCCTCTCTTTCAAATCATCCAAACTGATTATTTGTTCCTTTTCCCAGGATTTTTAAATCTTTAATTACATCACAATATTTGGATTAATCTGAACCTGTTGTGATGTGTCTGAATTTGTAAGGACTTTTCCTGTGCTCTGGTTGGTGCATTGTCTGTGTCTGCCTGTGTTACATCTCTGTGTATGGGCAGCTCTTTAAAATGACTTTACATTTTGAGATGTTGGACTGGGCTGGGTTTCTCTCTCTCCTGTGCTTGCTTTGTGTCTCATTTGTCCCATAGGGAGGATAATCTCATTTAAATGTGTGTTGTGGTGCACCAATTAATGTTTGTGGGTGGTTGCAGGTACCTTTTTAATATAACATAAAAAAATAGATGAGCATTTTGCTTGTAAATTGTGTTGTTAAATGCATAACCCTGTTTTCTTGTATTTCCCTGGACCAGTGATGTACAGGACTATATTCTTCAGTTTGCTGCTTCTGGAAAAGAAATCTGTTGGGTTGGGAATGCTGGAGTTGTTTTGGAAGCACATGTAAAGCACATTAAGCAAAGGAGACAGAAATTCATCCTTTCAGTATCAATATCCAACAGGGCAGATTACAGGTTTTTCTTGCAGAAGGAGTATCTGCTTCTCTGGTATCTTTTAATTCCCTGTTTATGCATCTGCTCATATGTCGAAGGCAAGAAGAAAATGTATAAAGGGCTTTTTTTATGGGTACAAAAATGGTCTTTGTAAATGATATTTTTAATGCCTTTATCATATTAATCACTCTGTCACTACTGGTGGACAAGTAGTCAATGTGAACTAACTCTACTGGCTCTGGAAAGCCTAATTTTAAAAGTTTTTTTAAAATCCATCTCAGCAAGAGAGGCTAATGATACCTGTTACCAGCCTGAATGAAGCTCTGTAAGAATCAAACTCTTGTTCTTCTAAAAGGCTGAAAATAAGTGAAATGTTTCACTTCATAATTTGTTTGATCCAGCTCTGTTAGGAAGTTACCTTTTTGACTTAATTGTATCTGCATTAAAAAGGAGCCAAATTTCAGAGCCTTTCCCCCTCTCCAGGCTCAGTCTAGTTAAGCATAAAAGATGTGTAAGCCCTGGGAATCTCGAGCTGTGCAGCCAAGGTGAGTGGGAAGGTGAAATCCATTATGTGCTGAAGTGCTGGTGCAGGTGTGTCTTTGGGAACATGAACTGCTGTGCTGATATTTGCTGAGGAGCTGCAGTGTGTGTGTGCATCTTCACACTGCTGCTCCTCCTTGGGAGGGGGAACAGACATTGCAAAAAAACAACATCTGCCATGACAGCCTGGAAAAACATGTAAATGAACTCTCTACTTGGAATTTGTAGTTGAAATGTCTCAGGTTTTTTGAGTTTTGTTTACAGTGATATAAAAAGGCTTCACCTCCTTTCAGTGTGTTTATGCAACCAGGTTCAGTTAGGAGGGAATAATGTATATTTGGCCTAGGAAAATAGGTCAGTCCTGTGCTTAAAGTGTGTCTCTGAGTGGTAGTTAGTGGGTAGCCTGCAGAAAGGGAGAGTGACTTAGTTCTGCTGTTGGATAAACGTGTCAGCCATGGCACAGCCCTGCCCTGCTGCCTGGTCTGGCCTCTCTTGAGGGGCAACAGAGAAACTGGACATGAAATGACAAGTGTGGGCAGATTGGTTTGGTGCAGGTGTCACTCAGGAATATGTGTGAGGTTTGGGTGCATGTTTATTTCCATTTTCAAGAAGCAAAAACTGTGCTGGTAAATCTGTTTATAGTCAGCTGGAGTCACTTGGTATCGAGGAATGTTCTTTGGAGTCTTCTAGGAGCAGGACTGTTCTGCAGGGCATAGGAGAAGCTGGAAAGGTTTTCCTGTAATAAAATAAACCTTTAGCAAGCAGAAATTTTATAGAGAGGAGATTCTGTTTGTTTTAAATGGAACAATTTCCCTCAGGAATAACTGGTTTGTGGGTAGCAAATGCAGAAATTTGAATGTTGTGGTGGGAGAATGTTGGAGAGCCAGAGGTTTATGTACATTTCTGAGAGTGAGCATTACCAGGGCTCTGCCTGTAGGATCCTTTCTCAGAAAACAAGGCATGGCCTGGAAAGGTAAAGGTCAAGCCACCCAAAATGAGTGAGGCTTAGATCAGGGAGAACATCCTGAGCCTGAGAAGCTCTGGCTGTGGGATGATGCCCTTGGAGGGCCAGGAGGGAGGTTGTGCTCATGTATGGGGAGAATGAGGCACAGAATACTGAAATAACTTGATCAGATCCACATCCCTGAGACAGTGCCAGGGAGGGAGGATCATGTGCTGCTTGTCTGTGGATCCAGCCAGGAGGTTGTGACAGTGACAATGACAGGATGTTCAGTGGGAGTTCCCTCCAGGAATTTGCTGTACCTGTGGATTTTTTTAAACTAAAAAACCTCCTTTATGCCTGTGTTTTGTGTGTAACTACGGTCCACAGACTCAAATGGGAAGGTGGCATAGGTTTGTTTCTCTTGCTCTTTCATTCACCTGCTTGAACTGGGGATTTACTGGAGTGTGGGTGGAGAGTGAACATTTAATTTGTTGCAGCTCAGAGAAAGATGCAGTAAACTTGAATTCTAAAGAGGCTCAAGCCTTTCAGAGGAACCCTCTGGGGAGTCATCTCTGTGAACTGCATTGACTGAGGAGCATTGGCTCGGTCAGGTTACCTTTGTAGAAACAAACACGTTTTCCAGGACCCTCCTCACAATTCCCAGTGCCTGTTAATAGAGGCTGTTTTTCCTGGGATTTGGCTGGAGCACTGGCAGGGGTCTCTGCTCTGTCTGGATGTGTGGCTGGGAAGCTCCTGAGCATCATCCTCTAGTTCAGCACAGAGGAGTTGAGGCAGCAGTGTTTCCATCAGGGCACTTCCATCAGGTGAATCCAAGCAAGTAGAGAAACAGTGGGGTTTTTTTGTAGCTCCTTGGTGGCAAACAGTTGTGTTTGCTGTGACTTGTGGACAAGGAGTTGGGATTGCTGTCCCTGGGTTGTAGGTTGGTGTTTTCTTCTTGGTTGAGCTCTTCCTCCAACCTGGCTGCTCTGCCAGAGTCTGGGGCTGGGCAGTGTTGAGCTGTGACCTGCAAACTTTGCTTAATCATCTTCTATGTCCCTGTTCTATGTGGAAGACTCTCGTGAAAGTGCCCAAGGGAAAAAAAGAGGGGTGTTGAGGTGGCTGGTTGTTGTTGAAAGAAGCCAAGTTGTAGTAAAACTGGGCCAATTTGAGAGTTACTGGCACAGTTCTGTAAATTTATTCATTACATTTGGCTTGTTTTGCTTTTTTGGATGAGGCTGACATGAAAGGAAAGCTCCAGATAGTGAGGAAGAAATTATTTTACTATTTTAGTTGTTCCTCCTCCCTCTAAAGCAAGTAGGGTACAGTTACCATTTCCATACATCAGCAATGTGAAGATTGCAAACTTCTTTAGGCAACACTTGCAGAATTGTATGTAAGGCTATTAAATTCCCCTCATTTTCCTGCCAAAAATAGTAAACCTTGAAAAATATGCAAATCATTTCAAAGCTGGTAAGTACCAGTGTGCTGAACTACAAAGCTTTTGCATTTTCAGAGCCCCAGTTCAGCTGCACTCTGGGCATGTTTGTGTTCCTGTCCTGCAGGGCCACCCTGGGCTGGTACTCACAGGAGGGTCAGGACTGCTCAGTCCTGGAAGGGAGAACTTCAAAGGAAGCTTAAAATCATGGAAGAACTTGACTGATGGAAATTGGGATCCTATCTGTAATCACCAGTGCTGCTGCTCAGGACTGGAGGCGTTGTTTTGTTCCAGACTGGGGGTTTTTGGGTGTTCAGTGTGGTCTTCACTGCCTGAATCAGCATTTGGTGAAGGTGCTTTTTCCCTATCAGTGTAGAAGCTGTGCCAGGATTTCAGAGTACACAACCCTTTGGTGTTTCCCTTGCTTTCCAGTTTGATATTGTCATCCTGGCTTTGTGGCCTTGAGTGTGATGCACTTTTAATCACTTTGAGAGCAGCTGCTGCATTGCTCCCAAGCAGTGACACTGTTTGCAAAGTATGTTGAGGTGTTTCGAAATAAAAAGCATTTAATCAACATTATTTAGATCAGACAATCTTTTTATTAAGGATTTGAGCCCTGTGCTACAAGATGATGCTCTGAGACAAGACAGTTTTGCATTTAAAAAAAAAAGTATTATCCACATCACATAACACTCAAGGATTTAATGTTGGAGTGTTCTTTTATGTGAGGATCTTGTTAAAATTCTGCAAGAGATTACCTTTGCATATTGCCTGATCTGAAACCTTGAAATGCTTGATGTTGTATCTGTGGATTATTTTTTTTTAAATTTAAAAAACTCTTTGCAAATCAAGCAAGTAATAAGAAAAAACTATTCATGCTTATGTGGATTTAAGTAAATGTGTGAATTATTTGGATTTCAGATTTGCACAAAACCAATGCATTTTTTCAGACAATTAAATGTTTTACAAATTAGTCATACTTAAATTGGCAATTTTTTGAAGTAACCATAAAAGCATTTAACTGTGCTAAAAGAGTCTTTTGTTGCTTCAACTCCAATCCACATTAACTTTTCTAATTCATCTGCACATCTCTGCCTTTAGATTTTCTCCAACTTTGAAATGCACAAATAAGTTTCATCCTTGCAGTCGGGAGCAATTTTATTTAAAAAAGAACTTAAAAAACACCGTTATTGGGGTTTTTTTCTGCTTTGCCACACCCACCACAAGATAAATTCCTTGATTTTGTGCTGGGTTGCAGCAAAGTCTCAGGGACTGGGGCTCCAGCAGCTGCGTGTGTTCAGCTGCTGCTTGTGGCCACACCTACCTAAGTCAGCCTGGAGTGTGGATTTTGGGGATTGTGTTGGGAGGAAGAAAACTTCATCTGAGCATTGTCTTTGTAATGTGCTGGGAGAGTGGAAGCTGCAAACCCCTCTTGCTCCACTTTGGAAGCACCAGAGCAGCGAGTCACAGGGTTAGAAATATTAAAGGAGTAACAGCAAAGCACTTTGGATTTGTGAGGGTGGAGATGTGTTATGTGATGTCTCTGTTTGGAGAGTCATGGCCTAATCTTGTTTCTTAGTATGAAATGAAGAAGGAAAATGTGCTTTTCTTGTGTGTCATCAGCACCTGAGAAAAGATGGCACTTGTTTCCTTTAACACAAAGGAATCTCTATGGAAAAGGCTGGGGGTGGCACTGGGTGGTGGAGGTTCCTGCTGCCTTATTCCTCCACTGCTCTAGGTTTGAAAATGATAATATTTTAGGCTCATGGCTTGTTATTTTGGTGTCAAGTGAAGGCCATACTTGCATCATTACCAGCTTGTTGAAGCTGATTTTGCTCCCCACTGCTGAGTAGGGGCACAGGAGCTGGTTCCCAGCATGGGGCTGGGATGTGTGCCCCATCTGTTGTGTAGAGTCCACCAAAATCTTTCAGCTGTTACCACTGGGAAGAAAATCTTCAGGTGGTGGGGAGGGAAAAATCTGTGGAGTTGGAAATGAGTCTTGGTGAATGGGTGGGTTTTTCTTTTTCTGTTTCATTTTTTTTACGTTTTTCTGTTTGTTTTTTTCCCCTCCTTGGGAAATTGTGGGGATCTCATCTGAAGTTGTTAATGATGGTGGAGGTGGAGTGGATGATCAGAGAGGTGTAGGGTTGGTAGGAACACCTGATGACTCCCTAGAAGGGTCTGGGCATCCAAGGTTTGATATTTCATGGGTATTAAAGAGAAGATACCTTGAAGATGTCAGTTGTCAATCCCAAGCACAGCTGAGTTTTTTCCATTTCTTTTTTTTATATTTTTCTTTCCCCTCTCCCAGTAGGATGGCTGGATTAAACAATTCCTTGCCCTGTACCCACCTCTGTGCTGGGGCAATTGTTTATGGACTTGAGCAGTGACTGGGAGCAGAGAACTCCATCTGGGTTAAAAATAACTTGGTCCCAAAAAATAAACTGTATTTTTAACCTGGGTCGAATTTCCTGGTCCAGAACACTCTGCAGCCCTGCAAACACTTGCAGTGACACAAGTGTGGAGGTGCTGAAGGGGTTCCTTGGGACAACTGAGGCACTTCAAGCCAGGTTTTGTTATATCCCAGCTGCAATGGGGATATTGGCAAACAGGTATGGAAGCAGATTCTGCTGTGTCCCAAGCTTGCAGCAGTGGGATGTGTTTTTTAGGTGTTTGGGGCCTTTTTGAGTGCTGAGTATTCTGTTAACAAAGTCACATGTTTTGTATTGTCATTTAACCAACCAGGCATAATTTTCAGGAGTAATAATAGTAAAAAAGAATATCCATCTCCTTAACATTGAGGTGTTTTAGTGGAATGGCTTGGGGAGTGTCTGATGTGCAACCAGAGGTAAATCCTGGGGGTCACAAAGTGCAGTTCTGCCTGTTGTGTTCCCCTCCTTACTTGGTGGGGCTCTGCTGCAAAGGTAGGATGGTGTTCAGGGCCTGTCACATGGGGACAGAATTCCATCCCTTCTAGAGACATCCAGGGACTGCCTGTGATCCAAGTGCCACTCAGGGAGACCTTTGGAGTAAATGTGTGTCATCCATTTGATGGGATGTGCCAGTTCAGTGTCTGTCTGTTGTCTCCTATCACCCAGCCTCGGTGGCCTCTTCCTCACATGTCCTCCACTGCCCAGAAAAACATGTACTGAGCCATCTTCTAGTCCCAGCAGTGTCACAGACAGAACCCAGGTCTGGACTTGCTTCTAACAGGTAAAAATTGGACCCTTTCTGCAGCAAAAATATCTCATTTTCAACTGCAGCAAAAATATGAGCCCTGAGTACCTTGCACAGAAAAATAAATGAACATGTAGTTGCTAAGGAGGGAGCACAGCCTGCCTGTTGTGTGTGAAGTTTGCCAGAACTGTCTCCTTCTCAGTGTGGATCTTAATTTCAGGTTCCTCTGTGGTGCAGCTTAAATCCATGTCCTGTTCTGGGCTGTGGGGAGGAGGGTGCAGGAGCACCCCATGGGACATGAGACAGCTGAGTCTGCCTGGGCTCAGTCTTCTGCCCTCTTGGGTTTTGGCTTCTGCCTGAATGTTGGGATTGAGAGGCAAGAGTGGAGAAGTGAGGATTGTCCCACAACTGACCCATCAGTGTTCTGGGAACAACAGGCCCATTTATGTGTGGGGTTGGGGGGAAAGTTGGTATATGGGGGGTGATTGTTGTTTGTTTAAATGTCTTAGAATGTTATTTAAAAAGCATTAGAAAACAGAGTGAAACCACTTTTTTTTTCTTTTTTTTACTTCTTTTCTTCCTTGCACTTGGGAAAACTCCTGTAGCATGGTGAATCCCCTTGGTTTAATTGGGGATTTAGCAGTGGGATGCCTTGGTTGCTATTATGGCAGATCCTACATCTGCTTCCTGTGTGTTATCAGACATGTTTTTAGGTCTGGGCTGTAATCTGCAAAGCTCTTGTGGAACTGGCCCTGGTTATTTTAGAGGCTGTTTCAGGCTGTGGTCTGGAATAACACAGTGATCAGGGGCTCCAGTTGGACGGGGCTTTAAGTGATCCTGTCTGGGGGTGATGAGGAACTTTCCTGGCAGCTCTTAGGTTGGAACTCTTTTGTGTGATATGAGCCTGAGCCTGGAATTCGCTGTTTTTAGGGCGAGATGTGAGAAGATGTGTTTTACAGGAGGTTTATCTGCAGTGGTAGCAAGGAGGGTGCTCCAAGTGAGGGGACTTTCTGAGCTTCTATATGCCAACACCTCAAAATCACCCAATCCTTCGGGGTTTTAATGTTTTTTACATAGTTACCATATTTTTCTATGGCTGATTTTTGTTCCCATCTATTTTAGAAATACCTATTTTGCTATAATCAAAAAGTATCTTGTTTTCTTGGCTGTGTTGTGAGGATGTTTAAAGAACTGCTTGGGAGTAGTGCTCAGTTATTTTCCAGCATGGGAGGTGTGTGTGATTTTCAGAGATACCCTGATTTCACACTCCCTTCTGATTTTTTTAGGTGAGAATAATTAAATTCCAATTCCTGAAAATTCTCATGTCTAAAAATCCCCAACTGTTTGTGTCTGTCTTCTGCTGAATGAAAGGGAGCTGGATATTGGACACAGAGATGTTTGACAAAAGACTTGAGAGTGACAGCCAGGGAGGAGGTGGGGAGGGTGATGTTTGTTTGGAGATCAGTGCACCCTGGAGAAGAAATTTATTATGACAGTATCAGAGTAAATAAAGTCCTCCTTTGGTGTAGTTTTGTTTATGTCTTTCTAATTAGCATCGTTCCTTGGGGACTGCTGGGGATTGACCTGTGTGGGTTTATGATAAGGATGCACAAGGAATTTTTTTCTTTTTTCGTTCTGTGCAGGGTGTGTTTTTTTTTTTTTTTTTTTTTTTTTTTTTAATCCC
>VYZS01013075.1:0-32193 GCA_013400695.1 Neodrepanis coruscans | reverse complement strand
TTTTGCTTTCTTTTCAAGTGCTGTATGTGGCACTTTGGTTACCAGTAACAAAGGAGAGAATTCCTTCTTAATCATTCTATTCTAGTGTGGGGGAATTATCTCAGGTTTAGTGTTTCTGGTACTACATCTGCCATAAAAAGAGAAAAGGCAGGAAATACAAACCGAGTTGAGGTCCATTTTCTTTGTCCTGATCTCTGAGATCATCACTGCCTTGCCCTGTAAGAGAGATGGGACTAATCACAGGCTTTTTCAGTTCTGGCAGGTATTTTGTGGTAAGAGAAGCAGATTTTATGTCAGAAATTGAGTGTAGTAGGCATTGCAGATGGCACAGCACTCTGATAAATGCCTGTTTTTGAATGAAACCAGAATCTCTGAACTTTGGGCATGTTTGGAGGGTAGAGCACATTCAGAAATGTGACTTTATTTTGTGCAGCAGTTTCTTCCCCTTGGTTGCCTTCAACTGCTGATCCTCACCTTTCCCTGCTGTGTGGAACTTGTCCTCTCCCCTGGGGCCCCCCAGGACTGAGAAGCTCCTTTGAATGTCCAAGGCACTGAGGACATGGAATGTGTGAGGCCAATGCAAGGCTTCATTGCTTCCCTTGCCACCATTCCAGCCAGGAAGGAACCTGCTGCCTGTCGTTCCCCAGCCTATTTACAGGGTCAGACTATGCACCAATTGTTCTGCTTGTGTGTTTTCATACAGAACTGAAGCAAATTGCTTTCCCACTTGTGCATTTTTACAGGTAGAGGAACAGTTCTTCACATAGTTCCATGAATTATTGGTTACTCTGGGCTTCCTTCCCATCTCAGATCCTGCAAAAATAGAGATGTCCCTGCTCTGCAGCATCCCTGGGATCTGCACAGTGGATTTGCAAGTTCAGTGTCAGAGTGAACCAGCAGTGAGGCAGCAGAAGCCCTCTCAGACACAGGGGTAGTTTAGCCTTGATAATCCCACTTCAGAAAAGGTGTCTGTGCTCAGCAGCAGGTCTGCAGAACTCAGGTGGCTGTGACATTCTTTTACCTTGAAGAAAGCAGCGTGGCTGGAGAGCTGGGCAGTGTGTCCTTGTGTCCCCATTCCTGGAACTTGGATGGCAGTGAGAAAAGCTTTCTAGAGCTCCCACTGTTTTTCTTGTATTTTTTTTTACTGATAATAAGGGATGGGGAAAAAGGTCATATGGTATTGGCATTCTGTGCTTTTCTTAGAAGACAGGGAGCTGCAGTTTACTCAGGCAGCAGGATTTAGAGCAGAGACACGTGGAATTTTCTGTCTCAGAGGAGGCCATGAGCTCGTGTGTGCTGCTCTCAGCTGGAACATCACTGTTTTCATCTGTGACCTGAGTCCGTGGGTTTTTTTTTTCCCTCATTTTTAAGAACTGAGCACTGTTTTCTTGCACAACTCCCATACCTGCACAAGGCATTGCAGTGGTTCTCTTGTCTTTTGTACAGAGATGCACTCAGGCTCTGTAGTATGTGGGGGCTGCAGGTCACTTACTGTGCAAATGCCTGAGTGTTGATGGAGAGGCTGTAGAAATGCCCATAATGTTGCTGCTGCTCTAATTCTGCCCTTGAAAGCAAGAATGTTGATGGAATCTTGATCTTACTCTTTAGGTCTTGCATTCCTCAGTAAATAACAGGATTTGACTGTAAAATACCATTTGGGGTTTGAGTAAGGAAATGCATGAGAAGCCCAAATGCAGAGTTGGGATGATCTGCTGTGGCTTCTGAGCAGGGAAGAACAGGCTGTGGATCAGTTTGTGAGGTTGTACTTCAGCTCCTTGCTAAAGTCCTTGAAATTCATATTGTCTTCCATCTGGAAAAGAAACACCCCTCTATCCCTGCTCTTTTCCTGCAGAACTAAAGGAACTAAATCTGGGATTTTTATCCACTGAGGTCGATGCTGAGTGTTCTGCAAAGTAATGCTCTCCATCACAAAACAGGCTGAGCTTGATCCTCTCTCCTCTCTGACAGTGATGAGGGGGGTTGACTTGAGTCAGGAAGCACCTTCCTATCCTTCCCTGATAATCTGGTCAGCTTGGAAAAGCTGAATCAATGCAGCCTGAAGTGTTTACTGTGTGTGGCAGGGAAGAGCTGCAGCACTTATCACCCCTCCTGTTTTTCCTGTCTTTAGAAGCTTAAAACTGTCACTCCTCAGGAATTCCTCCTGCTGTACATCCCCATTTCTCTTGTGTGCTGGTGTTTCCTAAATGACCCTTATCTGTAGTGACAGGGCTTTAGTGACCAGTCGATCTGGATCTGGGTGGCCGCTTTCTCTTATCTTGCCACATTGACTTTATTTTGAGAGCAAATTCTGCCAGTCATAAATGGAAATTACTGCAGTTTTTGCTGACTGGCTGTTTGAATCCTGCTTAGGAGCTGGATAACAGTTTTCAGATAAGAACCATTAGGAAAAAATGAAGTATTTGGGCCTTTGAGACTGTGCTTTTCTGGTGGTTGAATATGGGAATACTAAACATCTCTGCTGTTACCAGCAATGTGAATTCCAGAGGATCCAGTGTCCTGTGGTGGCTGTGCTGACTTGAATTGTAGTGGTGAGTGCAGAGGGCACAGTCAACTGATGCTGGTGTCATTCAGGCAGCTGCCTCTGGTAGCTTTGTTCACCACTTCCCTTTTAATAACACTAAATTCCAAAGGCAACACACTTTTTCTTTTCAATTGATTGATGTAAAAGAACAGGCAGAGCCTGTGTGGAGAATGTCCAGCCTGTAAGGTCAGGCAGCAACGCCCTAGTGTCCTGCAGCTGGGTTGGGTGACTGTCCCTGTCACTTACTTAGTCAGGAATAAAAAAGACCCAGTTAAGTGCTTTTGAAAATCCACCAGCAAAGAGCTCAGGCTGCTCTCCCACTTCCACTGTCTCCTGAATCTTCTGGGAAGAGAGAGGGGGGGTGGAAAAGAGAACACACCAGTGGTTTGTGTTTTTTTTTTTTCTCTTTTGGTGGAAAATGCCTCCGTGTGTGAAGGCTCTGGTTGCAGAGCCTCAAAGGGAGAGTGGGGCTTTGCTGGCTGCTCTTTGTCCCCGTGGCTCTTTGGAGTTCTGTACAATCAGTGCCGTGTCAGTGTCCAACGTGTTTGAGATCTGTCGAAGGCTCAGAGTTTGCGTCGAACTCCACGTCAGTCGTTCCCCACGTTAGAAGGGCTCCTTCTGTTTCCAACGAGATGCATGTGTGAGGACAATAGCTGCCTGTGCCTGCCAGGCTGTCAGGTCAGGGGATAGCAGGAAACCCTGCCTTTCCATGCCCAGCAGTCTCAGTTTTAACCCCTTGGGGCCCAGAACTGTTGTGTTCTCCTCCCAGCGTGGCCAGGACATCCAGCATGTGTTCAGAGCACACAGACTTCCCTCACTGCATGGATGAGCTTGAGGCATCTGCCAAGCATTTTTGGTATTAAAAGACATGTGGCTCTATACCAGCGGTACAGCATCCAAAATTAAAACTCTCTGCCATGGTCTCCAGGAGAGTCCAGCGTGTGCAGTTACTCCATGAATGCCTTTGCTCAGGACACCCTTCAGCATGTGCTGCTGTGTTGTCCTACCAGAATAAAACCTTCTGGAGCAGCCCAGTGAGTAGCTGCAGATAGGAAATGTACATCTGACTGCGGAGAGTGTTACTGGTTCTTGCAGGGACCTCAGTGATACCATTTTTCTCCATCTTAATGAAGCATTACAGTTAGTTTACATAGTGATAAATATAATAATTATTGTAGAGATGGCTGGGTGCCCAAGATGCCTAGAAAGCTGAACATGAAATCTTTTTAATGGCATCATAATGGTCTTTGTAAGTGTTACAGATTTCCTAGTGTTACATATAATAAATAATGCACATTATTTTTCTGGTGGACTTGCACAACTCGACAGTGTGTAGACACAGAGGAGACCTTATCTTGAGAAACTGTGTTTTTTTTTCCTGTGGCAGCTTTCTCTGGTTAGACAGTGTTCTGCAGTGTAAATGCACAAATTAAGCTTGTGGGAGAGCCACTGTGTGTTTGTGGAAGTGGGGGGACATGAGATGGGAAGACACAGTAGACTTCGGAGGGTAAGTTGTGTGTCTCCTCCTCTTTGCTGATAGGGTTTTGTGCATTAATTTCTGACTTGTAAATAATACATTGCACTGGAATACCCAGCCTTACCACAGTATGGCTTCCTTCCCCTCTCCCTCTTAAATCTCTCAAAGGAAACAATCCATAGCCAGTGTGAGATGCTTGTTTGTGGATTCTGCTTCACTTGGCAAACGATGACTCTTTTCACTTTGGGTCCCATTCCTGGCAAGGGTCAACCGTTTAACTACAGAAATCAGCAGGAAGCTGTTGGACCAAGATGCATCAGGCCAGAGAAAAGCTGTTTGTGTTTTTTTCCCCTTGGTTCTTCCGGCAGATTTGAATAAAAAGTGTGTGGAAAAGTGTTGGGCCCTTGAATTTTTAATATTAAAGTGTGCTCCTTCCTCGTGTTCATTAATCTGTGCCAGGGTTGTCTGCAGCACAATAATTTGTTGAAGGTGAACCATGGGTTTTCAGAATTGGTGCTGAATCCTGTATGATCCCACCTTCTCTTATGTTCAAGGGTTTCCAACAACTCCACGTTTTTAGGATGTGCCAGTCAAGAGTTAACAGGCAAACCATCAGCATCTGAGTAGAACAAAATACTGCATCCATAGCAACTACAAATGAGACAATATCAAAATCAGGGATTTTTAAAAAATGCCATATTTGTAGTGTTCTGTGAAAAGTAAAATGGGAACAAGTAATAAGCTGAGAAAATATTTCTATCTCAAGTGACTTTGGGAGCCTTGGTTTCTTTATTACTTTGACCAATCTCAGTAATTTGGATTATTGCTTGTAAAGAGCACAGTATCAAAAGCATCTGGCATGGTGGTGTTGTGCAGATCAGAACTTGATGAAACTCTGTATTAGGGACTTATTTTTACTGTGATTTTGATGCCTTGGCAAGAAAGAGAATGAAAAAGAGATGAGAGAAAAAGGGTGGGTAGTGAATAAAATATATAGACTTTTCCTTTAGGAATACAACATGCATGGTCTGTCTCTCAAAGGACATTTTTGAAGTCTTCGTTTCTTTGAGTTCAAGCAGGAATAAGAAGGGTCTTTAGAAATTCTGGTTTCATTATGAACCTTGTCCAGCAGAGCCTTTCCAGCACATCCAAGTGCTTCACTGGCCGTGTGGTTGTAATATTCCAGAACTGCCTTTGAGCAGAGGCTTCAGAGTGTCTCCCTGTGGCACCTGTGGCTGAGGAACAGGACTCACCTGAGCCTGTTCCAGTGCACAGCATTTCCTTTGTGTGGGCCCACTGCAGTCTTCCAAGTGTGAAGAATTGTGACACACCTTGGGCAGCTCCCCACACATTCACCACTCAGGTCCTGGTGTGTCCATGCTCTGTGCAGGGGAGGTTTTTGTAGTGTGTGCTGGCACCTTCATTTTCTATATTTGAAAAGGAATGGGCACATAACATGCACAAATAATATACACACAAATTTAAATGTTTTTATATTGTTACCAAGGTGATTAATCTAGTGAATCTTGTATGTTTTAATTGCCCTCTCTCACTCTTTACAGGGCTGAGCAGTTCCAGGCTACAAATCATTGATCATGTGTGATGTTACTTTGTGTTAATTGTTGCTTATATTTCATTTCTAGTCTTAACCAGGGACTTCTGGTCACCCCCAATGCCCAGATGCTGTTCATTTGCCGTGGTCAGTATGTTGAAATACTTTGGTGGATGTGGAGGTCTCTTGTCTTTTCCAAGTGGCTGGAAATGCTGGTTGTGTGTTCAATCATGTCACTGCTCTGGTGTGAGCTCCTTCCTCCTCCATGCAACTAGAAAGAAATGGTTTTGCTTTGCCCTTCTGGGCAGCAAGCTGATGTGTTGGAAGATGTTGCCCGTACCTCTTTTTCCTAATGCTTTAAAAAAGCCCATGAAATCTGCTTGCTTGGTCTGGGAGCTCCTTCACACCACGTTAAGTGTTCCCTGGTTTCTCTGCTGCTGGAGGAACAGGGAAGGCAGTGAGGGCTCAGTGCCTGAGGCTGGTGCATGGTGAAAAATTCTGCCTTGAGAGGGAGACACGAAGTCTCCGTGGCTGTGCAAAGCCAATTAGTGTGGGGCTGTGCAGTGCTGGAGCCAGCCCTGGCTCTGATGTGTGTTGAGGGCAAATGTGCGGCTCTGTGGCTCTTCCTCAGAACACGTGTTGACCCAAGAAATGGGAACAGGGGCAGCCACGGCCCCTAAATCTGCCCTGCTGAGATGTTGGAGCAGCTATGCACCAGGATTAGGGAGAGGAGGCAGGGAAGGAGATGTTCTTGGGTGCAGCAGCTTGCAGAAGGACAGAGGGATCTCTTGGTTCACACTCAGGGCTGAAGGTTGACTCCTCCAAAGCTCAGATTCGGGGTAGACAATACACTTCCTCTGACCCCGAGTTAATCACTTAATCTGGGTAATCTTACTTTGTGGTGTGTTCCTGTTTAAGGTAGGAGTGATAGTGTCAGTGGCTGCTGTCTGTCTCAGGTGTGTTGAGATTAGTGGGTTAAATTTAGTTAAGACACGTCAGGCAGAAGTTGGAGATAAGAGCAGTAAAAATGCTGCTGTGACTGAAATAGCAGCCAGGAGTAATCTTCCTGTTAATGCATCCCAAGCACAAGTGTCTGCCTTGGAGAGGGAATTTGAGTTTGAACTGTGGCAGGTAGAACAGGTACTCCAATATTGGAAGCTTGTAATTGTACGGAGATGGGATTATTATCTCTTATAACAAGTAAACCAGCTTTTTCACGTAAAAAATCAGTTACATACAGCAGGTAAAGCTTTCACTTTGAGGCTTTCTGTGGAGGTCTCTTGTGATCATACTGGGGAGGTGAGGGAGGTGTATTGGTGAAAAGGATGACAGGTTGCAGCTGAGCTGGAGCAAATTCGAGTTGTCTGAGTTTGTGCACAGAGCTCTCCCTGAGCTGGGCTGTGCGCCCGGCCTGGGTTACCTGTGCATCCCCTGCTCTGTGCACAGCCCCTGCTCTCTGCACAGATACTGTTTCCCTGTAAAGGCTGTGGAGCTGAGTGTTAATTATCAACGTCAGTTTCGGCTGCCTGACTTGGCTACTTCTGATTTGGCTGAGCAAGATAACGAGTTACCTCTCCCTGAAGTGAAAATGTAATAGTTTATGGAGTTTTTAAAGGCTTTTAAATAAGTCCTTCTTAGGAAGTAGTGTGGAGGGAATTGCCAGCTCTTTCTTTTTTGTTTCTTTCCCACCCCCACCCCTTGGAGAAACCCTAAACGTCCCTTGAGTCTTAAGAGGGGATTTTGGGGGTTTGGGTGGGCGGAGCTACAGAAGGGAAAAGTGTTGGATGTGTTGCTTCTCCCTTGGCTGGAATGCTTGGGATTGAGTAACCAGGGTATCGTCTGGCATATCTGAGGCCAGGGCTAAAGCTTACAAAAGAGCTTAAGTCATTTCAGTAAATGAATTTAGCTGTTGTCCATCTACATCCTGTGCTTGTTGAGACTTTGCTGATTCCCAGCTGTTTTCTATTGCTTCTGTGCCAGCAGTTGCTCCACCTCCTCTCAAGAGCTGGTGAAATAATTGGAGTGCTGAGTGCCTGCAGGCAGAGTCAGTCAGGTTTGCCTGAACCTCCCCAGTGATGGGAAGAGCGGGGCTGGCTCAGGGTTTTTCGGTGGATTGGGAATGCTCCTGCACTTCCTCCCTCATCTGTGCTCTTAGTGTGGCAGTGGCTTCTGCCCTTGCCATTAACTGCATTTGGAGAAGTGATTTTGATATCCTTGGGAGCTTTTCTGTTGTTTTTTTTTACACTGAACTGCACTGGTTCTAGTGCTGTAGCAGCTTGGTGTAGTGGAGGAGGAGGAGGGAAAGCAGAGGAATGCTTCCTACAAATGGCTCAGATTTCCTGGAGGCAGTGAGGGACAAGGATGTCGGGATAATGTTTAAATCTGTGTGGAATGGGGCCTTTGCGTGTTGTTATAGGAAGATTGTCTGTAGTAGAAGAGTAGGAGATTAAACAGGTGTTTTTCCCAGAGGGTGTGAATTCCCAGAAAAAGAGAGTTGACGTTTCTGATCCCCTTTTCACTGGGGCTGTGCCCTCCAGGTTAAGGTTCTCTGTCCCATCATATCTATAGAGGAGGATGGTTGGAGCTTTGTAGAGATCAGTCCATAATCTCAGGGATGATTTCTGTGTTCAACTCAGTCCTGTGGGAATGGTATAATTCCAAATGTATTCAGACTGATTTTTCAAAGCACAAGGAAAAAGGTGATCTGCTTTTCCCACAAATTACTTGTCATGGGCTGAAAAGCCAATTTTTTCTGTTTTGGTTGTTTTGTCCCTCTGATTCTATAAAAGTCTTCTAGTGGAGTCACCCCGTGGACAGAATGTCTTTAGTAACTTGGAGGTACTCAAAGTACACAATAAAATCCCTAGAAAGTTCTTTCAGTGCTCCCAGTTTTAACAAACACAGCCCTGGGAAACTCTGAAGTATTTAGGGGATTATATTATGATTCACTTGGAAATGCAGGGAATTGAGAGGCAGGGCTGAAACCTGGTCGGTGGCTCTGGATGTCTGGAGGTCTTAAGCTGTTTGTGTGTGATGTTTTTGCCTGGAGTGGAGGGAATTCTCTTAAGTCTGCATTCAGTTGGTCTTGGCTGAGTGATAGGGAGCACTGAATAGACTTGTCCTGGTTGTAACCTGGGAGCCTGGAAATGGTTTTATTTGAGAAATTCTCCAGATGTGTGCTTTTTTTTTGGCTGAAAACAGCCATCCTTAGAGCATCTCTGTCCATCAGTCTGTATAAGCTGTGAAATGCCACAGGCTCTGCTGGGATGAGAGGGACATAAAGCTCAAAGAATTAGTCAGAAATCTCCCTGAATACTGGAGGTTTTGCTGAGTATTGGAGGAAAACTTGAGAAGAATTTAGATTTTTAGTACTTTTTCCCCCTCTCCAAACCAATCTCCCTCCCCAATCAACTGTAATTTCAATTACACAGGTTAAGACTGTTGGCACTGATTTCAGTGTAGCTTCTGCCACTCTGTGGACAGAGGAGCTTGTTGTGTGTGGTCTGTCCTCAGTCTTTTCTCCCCCTGCTTGTGCTGCAATACTGGGATTCTGCAGGTTTTTTTCAGTTGTAGTATCTGCTCAGTGGGAGTGTGAGAACTTGTGATGTAAAACTCAGTTCTCACTTTTGAATTTCTTAGTAATTGGTACAGGAAGAGAGACCATTGCTGAACTGCACTCACTGGCTAGTCAGACAGAACTCAAAATATGAAAAATTCCATAAATAGCATTACTCTTCATCCTGCCAGTCTCATTTTTGAGGCACTTCTCGGCTTTGTAAATGTTCTTACTAAATTAAAAAAAATGACAATACACTTTATTAAACTTTGGCTAAGTAGGACAGAACTTTAACAGAACTTAACCAGACCTACTGCAAAAAAGCCCTTTTAAAATGAAGTGGCTGAAATAATTTTTGTAGATTAACAGGCTTGATTAGTTTAATAGGCACTGAACATGTAAAATTAGAGACTGCTCATTGCATTGGTTCATGTTCTTGCATATATTTTGCTCTGTGTTATGAGGGTCATGTTTTCTGAGCAGGGATTAGGAGTGTGGAACAAGTTATGGATACTTAACTTGGCAAATAAATCTGTCCACACCTTGTTTTCCTTCTGGGAGATTTGCTGGAAGCGAGGTGGTAGGAAAACAAGAAAGGAAGATGTGGAGCTTGTGGGGAAGTCAGAGCCTTTGTGAGATCACCCAGCAGAGCAGCTCCCTGGGACTGTGTGAACAGTGAGCTGCGAGGGGGCTGCTGAGGGTGGCAGGGAGCTGTGGGATTTCTGGGGCACAGGAGGAGCTGTTTCTGAATGCATTAGGAAGGCTGGATTCCAGAGTGTGTGTCTGTGGCTGGGGTACATTTCTGTGAAGCTGTTTGAGCTCTGGGGCTCAGTGATTCAGGTTTTCCAGCTGCAAACAGGAGGTGTTGCTTTTGGAGGTGAACCCTGAGAAAGGGCGATGGGGAGCACGAGGAGAGGCTCTGCCAAAGCCTGCACAGTTCATGTTCTAGTTCAGGGAATAATCCAGTGGTTTTGATCCAAAGACTCTGTTTCATCCAAGTTTTTCAGCCAGAGATGATGTACCTGAAAGCTGTTGGTGTCAGTTTGGGGATAATGAAGGGGGAAGAGGATTTGGGATTAAAATCACTTGCTGCCTGGTGTGTGCTATAGATAGCTGTGAAACAGTGCAGTTTGTTCAGGGACAGCTTTGCTACCTGGAAATAGAAAATAATCCTGGGGTGGGGCTGTGTCCCACCACACAAATTTTGTCAGTAAAGGAACCCTGTCTGGAGTGACAAGTGAATCCACCCAAGTCTCTGTGCCCTCAGAGGGGTGTGGTCAGAGCCCTGCTGTTCAGACTGGTGATTTCTGTGCTTTTGTGGTTAAAAAGAAATTATGGATTTATTGGGGGGGGATCAAATAAAATTGTGTGTTGGATAAAGGATCTTTACACTTGTTTCTAAGAATTTGGCAGCTCCAATGTACACAGTGCAAAGGGGCTGAAACAAACCCCTCCAAGTATTAAGTACCTGCCAGTACCAGCTCAGCACTGACATTCCCTGGTGAACTGGGATGCTGAATGATGATTTTCCATCATTGAAACCCACTGTTTCCTTTTGAATTTATGGATATTCTTTTTCTGGAAGAAGAATGTTTGCTTTACCTCCCTCGTGTTCCTGATAAAGACGTGGAGTTCAAACCAGAACAGTTTATTGAAATTTATTTTTGTAATGAAATATTAATTTATTTCTCCAATGGTCGCTTGGCCAGAATCTAAACTTTGAACTGGCACTGGACTGCAAAGCACTCCAAGTACTGTTGTTATAACAGGGTCACTGTCAACTTAGTTTTAGCTCTAAATATAAGTCCTGTTTACTTAATTTTAAGAAAAGGAACAAGGCAGTGGAATGGCCTGATACGAATAAGAATGTTTTCCATTTTAATCAAAAATTGTTGTTTTTTATCTCCTTATCCCAGGAGGCATCAGCCCCAGTCCAGCACCACTGCTCTGGGATGCTTTTGCAGCTGGACAAGGAAGCTGTGAAGTGTGGCTTTTTGGGGTGGGGAAAGTTTAACTTCACTGAAAAGCAGGAGAAAGGAATAGTGATGGAGTAAAGACACAAAATGCATTTTTGAGTTGCTGCCAGTTGTGATGATTGATTAAAAATAGGTAAATAATTGCAAACAACAGTTCTGAACACTCACACTTATGAATGCAGTATTTTGTGGTAGTGAGCCCTGTGTATTCCATTCTCCTGGAGAAGGAAGAATTGAGGTTTCACCAGCCATGGTTTGATTTTTGCTTAGACAAAGAATGATCTGAACATGAGGAGGCAACATGCAGTCAGGTGGAGGTGTGGGAATTACAGGGTATCTGTAGGGAAGGTAGTTCACGTTGGAGGAGTCAGTTTGCTCAATGCAGTACAGCAGGGGGTTATTTTTTTTAAAAATTCTGAAAACAAAGTGAATGTGAACAGTTAAATATTTCTGTTATCATTTTCCTTGAATTTTTGGTCTATCAAGCAGGTATTCCTCAAATTCTTTCTGCTCTTGATGAATTACTTGAGCAAACACCGACTTTATCAGGGATTTATTCTGGTGTCTGGTTGTCTGCAGTCTCTCTGCTGGTTCTTCTTTTTGCAAACCTTTTTTTTTTTTTTTCTTTGCTTGCCTAAAACTAAAATCTACAAGTGCAGAAATAATTTGCAGGGTTTGAACAGAAGAACTGAAAAAGTATTGATTTGCAATGCATAGATACATTTTCCACTGACTCTTGAAGTCAGCACAGTCTTTAAGCATCAAAGATGCTGTTACCAGAATGTGAATATGTTGCTAGGAGTTAAGGTTAAAGAGTAAATTTTCGTTGTTATATGGACAGCTTGTAACAGAGCTCATGAAAAGCTAATGCATGAGATGAATCTTTATTTTTTTCCCCCTTCCTTGACTGAGTGTACAGAAGATTTGCAGCTTGTTCTGGGAAGAGGATGCAGTGAGAGGAAAGGAGTGGGAGGGATTCAGCTGCAGTTTCAGAGGTTCACAGGAGTGCTGGTGCTTGAGGCAGGTGATGTGAAGGTGCTGTGGGTCAGAGCTGGGATGTGTGGGTGGCACAGCTTCCTGCACAGCTTGGGCAGCTGGAGTTTTCCCCAGGAATTGCAGTTTGCTTTGTATATTAGAAGCAGATCCTTTGCCACATTTATTGAGCTGTGTAATGACCTCAGTACTTCTCTTCCAGGCTTGTATTGCTGGACCGTACTAACTTTGATAGGCTGTCCTTTAAATTTCTTCAAATCCCAATGCAACAAGCAGCAATATAGTGTGTCCTGAAACTGCTTCATGGCCAGGGTAGACCAAAATGGGTGATGTCTCAGAAAACACCCCCAGCTCTCTCAGCCTGTCTCCTTAGCAGAGCCCTCAGAGCATCTCTGTGGCCTCTGGACTCGTTCCAGCAGCTCCACATCCTTCTGGTGTTTGGGGCCCCAGAGCTGGAGCAGCACTGCAGGTGGGGGGGTCCCAGGAAAGCATAGCAGAGGGGGAGAATCCCCTCCCTCAGCCTGCAGAGGGTCAGCCCAGGACACTGTTTTCATACCTACCTGTGCATTTTGGTCTGAGTTTGTTAACGAACCATCCCTGTGTATTTACACACATCAGCAGCAAATAATTTTGACAACGGGCTTGAATGTTTTGCAAATAAAGGTGTTTATGCAATTACTTAGTGTTTTTCAGGTTTAAAGAGCTGTGTACTGCAGGTTTGTTGTCTACAAACAGCTGCTGGGACAGTCCACTTGCTTTGGTGCCTCCTTCACTGGTGTCTTGATCCACTTGGAACTCGTGTGTGTGAAACCCAGTGCTCTGCATTCAGAGCATGAGGTGGGTTTGTTTCACTCCCAGAGCCTGGGAAACGTCTCTGAACGTGTCAGGTGCCATTTCAGTGCTTTGCCAGAGCAGCAGTTGGAGCAACAGTTGGTGGTGCTTGGAAGTGTTACCTGATGGCTTCAGTCATCTCAGAGCTGTGTTTTTGTCAGCAGTGCTGGAGAGGAGAGCACAGGGTTTGGGAGGCTCCAGAGCTGTGCAGTACCTGAGCAGTGGCTCTGAGTTTTCCTTGAGGCAGTAGCAGACTGGTGAAACCCACACAACAGAAAATATTAATGTTTTGTGCACTCTCTTGAAAGCTTTTGCTTGCTGTTGGAACAGACAGTGTCTCGTGTTAGCAGAAGAGATGGAAATAGACTGTAAATGGTGATGTTTTAGTTTTCCCCCCTCAAGTTTAATTCCTTTGTATGTTGGCTGAGTTTCTGGTGTGTAATCAGTGGCAGGTTTTTGCCCTTGGCCAGATCAGCCTGTTGAGAGGGGATGAAGTACATCCCACATGGTGAAGCCTCTTTATTGCTCCCTGGAGGGCAGGAGGCTCCAGATCCACCACCTGGACCCCTGCCCCTGCTGCTTAGGCCTGGCTTGGCTGCTGGATCTGTGCTGGCAGCCAGGGCTGCCCAGGGAAGCCTTTCATTGCTTCCTGGAGTACTTCCTGAACAGTCTTCAGGGGCTCAGTGAGATAAACCTGCTCATTTCCTCTACGGTTTCCTGATGACTGCTCTGCATTACAACTTTTCCTGTTTCCAAGAGTGGGGAGGAAAGTTTTTCTTCTCCATCCACCTGACTGGCCAGTCACAGTTATGGGATGTTGTCTTGCCCATCCTTTTGCTGTAGCTTTGTTTTACCTTTCTTGTGTTGTTTTTTTGTCTTTTTCCTCATCTAGACAGTTAAAAATTAACTGTTTAAATTTTGCCAGACCTCTGGTGGCCACAGGAATATCACTTCAAACTGGGGTCAGACCACAGAACTGGTGAGTCCCTTCCTTTTGTTGCTGCACATGGGAACTTTTTGCTGGCCTTGAATCTACTTTATGAGCTATTTTACAGGAACCATTCAACTTCTGCCACCCAGGGAAAGATTTTGTTTGGGTTTTTCTCCCCAAAGCAGACTCCTCTCTGGGCGATCCCTCTGGGTGCTAGAAGAGCAGTTGGCATTTGCACTCTTCAGCCTTTACCCTCAGGACTTTTCTATTTGTTGAGATTTATAACAAAATTCCCTTTTGCATTTGGTGGATTCACTGCTGTACTTTGTGTGTTGCTACCAGTTCAAAATACAAGGTACTAAAATGCATTAATTTAATTTACAGATTGAATATATTATGATCACATGTGGGTGTCTGTAGTGTATTCCATGTATTTGTGCAGTGTTACACATAAAAAACATGCAGTTGTTCTCTGTCCTTCAGAAAAGAGAAAAAAGTTGATGTTCTTTCTGCTGTGTTGTTGCTTTCTTATTCTGTAATTATCATACAGTCAAGTAATTTTAACTGCAGCTCTCAACTGATGTATGGTAGTTATTTTTAACAATAAAATTAATTTCTGCTACTTTAAAATAGGCAAATATAGTCAGGGAACTAAGAGTGAGGGGGTGAACTTTGTTTTGGGTAATGCAAGTGCAAGAGCCAGAACTGAGAAGATTTTAACTTACAGTGGTGGCTCAGGTTGTAATTAGATCTAAGAAGCTGAAAGTGCTATTAACTGAATTTCCAGGGCTTTGAAGTGAAGAACAATGAAGTAGAGCATGTGGAAAAAATTTTCAGGACAGTCCAATCTGTTATTTGTGAATAAATCTCAAAAATATTGTCACAACAATAGTCTAGATGGTAGAATAAGCTGACTCCCTGCTCCGGCACCTCCTGCTTTAGGACAGTAAACTGCATCTTCAGCCTAATTGGCTGCTGGAAATAAAATTAGTTGTCTTGGGCTTGATTTGCAGTGCAGGACTTGCAGCTCTGGTGGCCAGGCTGCTTTGTTTGCAGTTACTGAGAGCAGTTCCTTTCAGAAGCCCACCCTGCCCCTCCTTCCAGAGCCCAGTGGGCTCATTTATCCTTTCACTTTAGCTCAGGGATCATTGATGGTACAGAGGCAACATATAAACCCCCACACAGGCAATGTGTGTGTGATCTGATGGCAGTGCTGGTATTTGGGGTAGAGGATAAATGTGTTTTCCTACCTGTTAGGCAAGTTACTGATTCCCATCTCTTGTTGTACACAGAAGTGCCTTTGAAAGGCTGAGACCTGAGCTCTGCACAGCTTTGGTTTTTGAAAAGCTTGAACACGTGGCTGTGGCTCTTGGAGCCACTGGTTTCTGTGAGCTTGTATTGCTCTGCATTAGTTCCCTTTTCCATGAATAAGTTCTTTCTGTAGCCACAATGATCAGGTAGCCCGATACTTTATTGTATTTGGTGATGACACCATTTTCTCCAACTTTGTGTCGTTCTAACAAGTCCTTACTGGTAAGAACTTGTGGCAGGAGAAGAGAAGAAGAGGAGTGCAGTAGGTGGCAGCTTGTCAGTTGAATTATTTTTTGTTTCCCCAGTAGTATTTTATTAATTTGGGGGGGAACTGAAACTGCTTTTCATAATCTGGGCCTGGTGAGGAGCAGCAAAGCCGGCAGCTGTGAGTGTCTGCTGGGTGGGGACAGCTCAGTGCTGTAATCAGGGTCACATTAACTCCAACAGCTCCTCCTACATGAAACAAAAATCCAGGAAGCCAATCATGCAGGAGAGTGGTCAGGAGTGGGTCCTGTTTGGTAGAGAGAGCTCTCAATCCATGTGTTGAAAAACAAAGGGAAGTTTATAGAAATTGGAGTTGATCACAGAGGAATGTTTGATACAAACATCCCATGGTTTCAGGACATCTTTCACGTCACATTGCTGGAGATACTTCCTCACCATCTCATCCCCAGCACACACAGCTCTGTGCTCTGCTGGATGGTTCCTGAGAGTGGCTGGAAAGGTTCCAGTGCTTCCAGAACTGGAGGGAGTTGGTGTATGAGCTGTGCTGTGCTGGGGACAGAGAGGCTGAGCAAGACTTTGAGATCCAGGAGATTCCTTCCGGCCTTGGTGTTCTTCCTGAGTTTCTAAAGTGTGATTTGTGAAAGGTATCTGGCAAATAGTGTCAATAAATGCTGACAATAGTGACTATGTCATTCAAGGGAAAACAGTGCTCTCTTCAAAACTGGGGAGAAATAAGTGTTTGAGTAAGTGCATATGGTACAGGTGGACTGCCAGGGTGCTCATTTGTTTCATTTTTAATTCAGAAGTCTTGTTTTAGCAGATGCAATGTTTTTGGAGGGCCAATTGTCTTTTAATCTACTTCTTTAAGTTTCATCTATGGTTACTCATCTGTATTGAGTTTATGACCTGGAAAAGGATAACATCATCATTTTAAGCTGTTTGAAAAGCTGCTTTTGTACTTGCTGTAATTTACATGACAAATCTTTAAACCAAAGATTTTTGGTTGAAAATGCTTCTGGGCTAAGACTTCAGAGTAACTTACAGCCCAAAGGAAGTCCTTGTGCAATAAACTTCTTAAAATAGGGGTCACAAAGCAGATTCTTAACTGTGGCAGCATTAGTGGTTGTTGTTGAATTGAAATACAGTATTGGAAAACATATCTGTTGGTAGTAGGCAAATTGAGTAAGTTGATTTCCTCCCCCCTCTCTGAAATCAGCTGATATCCCTCATACTGTGCTTTGGCTGGAAGAACTTAACCACACGTATTTAAGAGTTTGGAAGAAAATCCTTCAGATAGTGCACTCGTGATAATGTCCAAACTTTTACTGCTGAAATAAGTTATTTACTGTGGCTTGAGAGCTCAGTGCTCAACCCAGGGGATGGTTTGTCACAGCCTGACAGTGTCTCATTGTGTTACAAAGGCAAAAGGATGAGTTTCTCTGTGCAAATCCTCCTCATGTAGCCCCTGAGCAGAGGGCTGTGCTCTCACCCTTCTCCATACAGTGACCTAAGTGTAGCTGTGAGTAGTAGCAGCACATTTTTCAGTGGTTATTAAAATCCAAGAATCCTTCAGAAGAGTAGCCAAGTGGAGTTGAAGTGGATTTGCACCCCATCCAGGAATGGTGTCCTTCTGTTTTATTTGCTGTGAGGATTTTAGAGCAGTGCAAAGGCAAAATGCTGGGAAGAGTGAGTTTCTAGTGACTTTACAGAAGAATTAACAGTAGTGACTGTAGGTGGATCAGTTTTGACCACTCTCTTTTGTGAATGGGTTCTGTTGTGAGGTGCTCAGTCCAGGAGCTGGTGTGTCCAGCACTGGAGTCTGGTGTGAGGGGGTATCAGAGCTTTGTAAGGTTTGAAAAGGTTCTTTTCCTCAGTCTGATCAATAGAGACACCTGGAAATCTGTCCACTTTACCCTTCCTGAAACAAAAACTGGCCATCTCTGGAGTGTTTTGAAACCTTGCATACAGAAAACACTCTGATATCCTCAGAAAAAGCCGTGGTCTGTGTTTCATTTGCAGTCTGGATTCCTTAGAAAGGAAAGAGATGATGTTGTTGACTGAAAAGTCTGTTCAGGGCTTTGGACAACAAGTTTCTATGATTGTGTTTTTTTGAACGATTTTTTTCTTGCACTTCTAGGAGACAGAGTTTCTTTTGCATAAAGGTTGATGAGCGTTGCCTCTAAAAGATTTGGAGATGCTTTCACAGGGACCTGGGGTGGATTTTTTGCTCCCTGTTCCTGGGAAGTGCTGTTGCTGCTCCGGGTGCCTGACTGTGGAGTCGAGTTCTCTGCTGCAGCTCTCTGGGTAGAGCTGGTGCTTTCCCACTCCAGAGGGTGTTTGGTGCCAGGGCTGTGTTTATCCAAGTAATGCATGCATGTAAATCAGCCCGTGTTTATGATTTTTTTTATTCCAGGGTGTGGTTGTAGCAGGCTGGTGCCTTCTGTGCTTGTCAGGAAAACAAGCAGCAGCAACAAAAGGGTGAAGCAGAGGAAGGGGCTGTGGAGATGGGGGAGTGTGTGATTTCCAAAGGGGTGATCAGGGAGGGTAACTGAGTGCCTCCCCTGCCCTTCTGTGTCTGTTCTGAGCTGCCCCAGGCTCTGCTGACGGTGTCAGGGAGTCTGTCAGTGCCTGGGAAGGGGGACAGGAGAGGGTGGCCTGTTTCTGCCCTTTGAGAGTGTGTGAGTGTGTGTGGGAAGAGGGATGACATGAAGCTTGGCTTTCCACCCAGCTTTTTAAACCCAAAGTCTCCCCAGGCTTGAACTGAGGATGCTTGTTTGCCTTGAGACCAGAGGTTTTATTGTTGCTTGTATCCCAGAAAGAGGTTTCTCCTGGCTCTGTTTATGAGAGGCAGTGCTGTTTGAGCTGGCTGTGATTGGGAGGAAGGAGGGAGGCAGTGAGTGTTGTGTGCCCTCTTGTTTTTCTCTTGTACAGGAAGAAAAAAGCTGAGGAGCCTGTCCTCCTCCTCTGAGTCAGCTGTGGTTACCGTTTGCTGAGTAGGCGTGTGTGTTTGGAAGGGAAAAGTAGCTTCAAATTAACTCAGCTAAATACTGTACCCAAATAAGTTTGGGGAGGTTCCCCCACCTAGGACAGACTCTTGCTAGAACTGACAATTTGGAGTAAAACTGGTTTATGATGATTACTAAAACTGTTGGGTAATTCTGGAGCTCAACAAGAAAACAGGTTCTGTGCCCTGGTGAGGTTTCCATTTTGGTGGCTGTTGTTACCACACTGAGGTACAAAGCCACGGTGGGAAAGTCAGATGAGGTGTTCCACAGGGTATGATCTCCCTCCTGTAGGTGAATCCAGGTCTGGGTGGTGCAGCAGGGTGAGCTGTCTGTGGGTGTGATGTTGGGTGACTTGTGGGCAGCATGAAAAAAGAGGGTCTGGGAGAGGACTTTGAAATTAGAATGTAACTGGGGAGGCAGAAATGAGCCTCTTCCATGTGGTGGAAGAGGAGCTCCTGTAGGAATCTTATAGCACCAAAAAAAAAAAAAAAGGTGGAAGTTGATGGGTGAATGTAACCACATTACAAAGCAGCTCTCTGACAGTGTTAGAAAATGACACAGAGAAAGAAACCCCGTTTCCCCTGCTTTTGTTTTCAGCCTGTCATTGTCATACACAGCAAAATCATTTGGTGGAGATCAACTAAGAACCAAAAAACCGTTACAGGTGAATGTTCTTCTTCAGCAAATGCTTTGAGACTATACTGCACTTTGGATTTGTGAATAGTCCTGTTGATACTGGTTGAGTATTCCAGGGAAGTGAGAACTAAAGTCAGTCAGCACCAGTTACTTCCAGGTGAAAATAAATGTGTGCTCTGTAAGGAGTCCTGCTTCTCCGTTCCCGTATCAGCTGTGGAAAGTACTGGGATATTTCATTGGATTTTTAACTGAGCCACACAGAGATGCTTTTAGATCAAGTGGTGACACCTGCAGTCTCAGGTATCAGTGCAGTGCTGAAATACAGCTAGAGGTGATGAGGAATGGGCTGACAGGGGAGTGAAAAGATTGGGAGTACAAGAACATCAGTGTCCAGGCAGCAGTAAAATGGGTGACCTGTTGCTGAGATAAAATGGAGGTAAGTGAAGTTCCTGTTCCATTCATGACTCAAGGACTGTGCTCGGGGTTCAGTGTTAGGACACAGGAACAGCTGAGACCGGATTGACTCTTGCTTGTGATCCCTCCAGTGTTTTCCAGGACAGCCTGGCTCCAAGCTGTACAGCTGATAGTGCTGGTTGCCAGTGTAAAGGAAATGTCAGTTCCTTACTTTTGTCTTCAATTGCTTTATCTTTGGTAACAGGAATAGTCTGTTCTTGTTTTGTGACAGAGATGGAAACTCATTTGCTCTGCTTGTTTTCGTGTACTTTATCTTTTTTTCCCCCTGCTGATATGAACATAATATGGTTTGTACTGGTTATTTTTTTGGACAAACTGATCTGAAATGAAACGTAAATGGTCCTGTGCATTTTGCCAGCACAACTGGAGTTCCAAGTATACATCCTGTTTGTCACTTTGTTTTGCTGTTCTGGGAGGACTTTGATCATGGTGAAGTTGCAAGAAGGTACATAATGATGTTTAAGTGGAAGAGGAATGTATAAAAGCTGTTTTACCAGTCATAAGCCAGTGCTCAGCCTGTGTAAGAGACTTTGAGCTGACACCCCCAGGAAAAAAAATAGAAAAGTATGTGGGCTTTCTGGCTGGCTGCAGAAGTAATTCTTTTGGTGAATACTGAGCACTAAGCTGTCTGCTCTAGAGTTTCTCATTTAGGGTGAACAAGTTATTTCCATCACTTAATGTTGTCTTAGGTCTTGGTAGATTGCTGAGATCTGAGACCAAGTTTCCTCTGGCAAGATATGATCACTGGCACTTGCAGTTTGTGGCTTCTGGTTTTGTACTAGAAGCTCTACATTAGCTGTGAGGTGCTGGGGTGTGTTTTGTGGCTCCTGGTGTTTGGTACAGGTGATACTGACATTTGTGGGTCCTCCAGGACAAAGAGCATTTTTCTGTGCTACTTGAAGCCACGAAGGATCCAGGTTAAGTCAGGGAATGACTCTCTGAGATTGTCACATCTGCAGCAGTGGAAAGATCTGATTCATGAGCTCTAGAGGAAGAGCTGTGGTTTACAGGCTGCAAAACCAACCAAATGTGTTGTTTATCTGCAAACCTTGACCTGCTTTTGATACTGAAGAGTAAGGTATTGCAGAGCTTTAAAGGATACTGTGATTCAAAGTTTGGATTGGTTTTTTTAATTGTTTGTTTGGTGGGTACCTGAATGGGCTATTTCACTTACCTCTGAAGCTGTCCAGAGGCTTTCTCTCCTTACATACCTTTGCCAAAAGATTTACTTTAGGGGCATATGCACAAAATTTAAGGAAAATCAAGTGACTTCCCTCCCAGTAGGTTGTTTCCTGTAATGCTGTGCTGGGTAGCAAGACTCAGATGTTTACATGCAAAGAAGCTTCAAGCCAGTGCTCTGAAAAAGTGGGTCCTTGTGTTGTGTTTTTCTCATGAAAGTGATTCTTTGATCATAAGTTGAGCAATTGCTTTGAAGCAGGTTTAGATAAGAACACACCAAAAATGTATGTACTCTGTAGGTGTATGTATATAAATATAAACATGAGAACTAACTGTAGTTAGGACTTTGAGATGTGGTCAGTGCACAAGGGCTCAGGGCACATGGCCTTGTGAATGTGCAAGTGTTTGGTGTGTTTTGGCCAGAGAAAAAACTCCTCCTGGATGATTTGGGCCAAAAAAGCAGCTGGATGTGTGTTACCTGATTTACCTGTGCTACAGGAGGCAAACATGGTGGACACAAGGGTTTGGTATTACAGATTTACTCTAAGAGATTTCTGTCCTTGCTAATGCTGCTGTTTTAATGAAAGTGGTTCCACAAGTGTTAATGGAAAGGATGGCCATTAAAAAACCAGTGTATTCATCAAGAAATGCTCTCCTGCAGAGCTTGTGGGTTCAGCTCATAAAATCTTCAATGATCACACCTGTGGGGAACAGCATGTTCATCAGATGCCAGTGGGGATTTCTCTGCAGAAGTATGCTTTAGACTTGGGCAACTCACAGAATATTTCACAAATAGCTCTGGGGGAAGGTGCCAGCTGTGGTTTGTCTCTGGCTCTGATAACGGTGTGCCAGTTCCTCAGAGGACATGACCATGGGTTCAAAAATTGACTTCCAGGTGTCAGGGATGTGTGACAAGGAAATGGAACATGAGAGGTGGGGTGGGAGCAGGGGGGACCTGCATTTTTTGAGTGCTTTGTGAGTCTGAGCTGGTTAATGAAAGTGTAGAGCTCCCAGTCTCCTCTGGGTAACTGCACACATGCAGGTGGGTCAGATGTGGTAATGGTTCCCTGGTTGGGAATTTGGAAATTTTCTTTTGAAATGCCTGTGAGGTGATGGATCAGTGCTGAGGATCTTGCACCATCTCAGTGTTCTGTGGGCACTTTGATGAAACGTTGACATTGAAATATCTGCACCTTTAATCCTTTTGATTCAAGTTCCAGCTTGTGTTAATTTGAGGTCTTCTTTTTTTCCCCCTCCGTGTTCTAGAGAGAAAACTGTTTTGGTGATAAAAAATGTAGCTGGGATCTTGGGTTAGTTCTGTGAGATCTCTTTATTCACTGGTGTAAATGTGATCCTTCCTTTCTTCCTCCCCACCATAAAATGAAAATGAGGAGGGCTGCCTTTTCCTGCTGGTGAGCTGGGCAGATGCCTGCTGTCACTTGCCTGCTCTTTGGCTTGGGGCCCCTCTGGAGGGTGAGCAGAGCAGAAGAGAGATGTTATTTGTCATCTTTTACGTTGTCAAATTATTCTAATTTTGGAATAAGAAACTGCTTTCTTAAGGGAATTACTTATCTTTTTGGAAAGTTGGCTGTAAAAGTCAGTCTGTTATTAAATGGCTTTGTAGGAAGTGGATTAAACTCCTGATTTATTGTTTAGCAGGAGAATTGCTCATTGTTCAGCAGGAATTTATGTTTGTTTACCATGAGAATCAGAAATGAGTAACTCATACTGATGGTGACAATTTCAGTAAGTTAATTTCTTTTCTAATAATGAAATAAGCTTTGGCCTTGGCCCCCTTCACCATCTATCATTATTTACTCAGTTTTTGGGCAGCGCTTTTAAATGTTTGTCTTACTGTTCCTACGTCTGTGCAAGTCCTGGACAGAACAGGTGGGCTCTACCCTGCTCCATGCATCTGCCCCACTCCTGTGCACATTTGCTCTTTCCTTTTTCTTCCTTTTTTAAAAGACATTTTGGAAATTCCCCTTTGTAACTACAAACAGTAGGATACTGTATAGCCCATGATTTATTAGTGCTGATATTGTTATGGCACGTTTGAGTCTTGTTCTATCTAATTAAAATGTTCTGAAGGAATTCTGAGCTGAAAATAACACAAAGGCAAATGGAAGGAGCACCAGAATTAACGTACACATGCAGAGAAGGTGGGGATGCCTAGGGAAGCCTTTTCTTTGATTTTAGGCAGAATTTGAGGTAATGCATTATTTAGTCTTGAAGTCTTGCCTTGCTTGTTCCTCTAAGTACACACATCCTGTTGGACTCGACGATCCTGATGGGTCCCTTCCATAGGACAAAGAAGGGCATATTCTGTGATTTTATGATCTAGAGATTCTTTCCTTAGCAGCCTCCTGCATGGAGGGAGGAGAGAGGTGAGCTTTGAGATGATAGAGATGAGCTTTGAGCAGAGCCAGGCTGGCAGCAGAAGGGGCTTTTTGGGAGCCCTGGGCCAAACCTGCAGGAATTACTCTGCTCCGGAGGCACAGGGGCCGCCATGCAGCCACTCTGGGCTTCCAAAGTCTTCCCAGGAAATCCAGGCTGAGGGTGAAGCTTGGGAGAGGGGCGAGTGGATGAGGATGGAGAAGATGCTCCCCAGCAGTGTGTGGGCCCTGAGCACACCCCGAGCCGGCTGTGCCGCCAGCCCCGCGCTGCCATTTGTGAATGAGGCACCAGAAGGGGAGGAGGGACTCAGCTACAATTGCAGCCTGTGCCTGCCTTTCATTCATTCACTGCCTTTTGGTTATACTATGTCCCACTTCAAAACAAAACAAAAAAAATTACATTCCTTCTTGTTCTCGTTGGATCTGTTGTGTGACTCGCTTCACCTCCACCCTGTTGCCTTCCTGCGTCTCTTCCCCTTTCCCCCCTGGATCCCACCCATGTGATAAAGGTCGTGGCTGCTGGTTTTGCTTTTTCTCTATAAAACAAACCATGCAGCCACTCTGTTTGCCTTGTGCCCCGTGGGATGCCTGGGCAGTGCTGTGTCCCCTCTGTGTCCCCTCGGTGCAGGTGTGGTGGCCCTGCTCTGTCTGTGCTGTGTCCCCAGCCCCTGCCATGGCTCTGGGCACAGGAAGCCTCTGCCAGGTTGGATGCTCAGGGAGGGCTTAGAGAAGAGGCACTGTGGCTATTTTGGAGCCCTCTCTCCTTCCCCTTCGCAGCTCCTTTAGGTAGCCCATTATTGTCGGCACTCCAGAGCCGACTTTGTTGTGACTGCATCGAAGTGGGTGACAATGGTACCCTTGCTTCCTGTTCGCCCCAAATGAAGAGACAGCCCATTGTCCTGAGCATAATTGAGCCTCTGTCCAAAGAACACCACAAAGAGACGGGCAACTCAGTTAAAGCTGCTGGTTTGAGCTGTGTCAGTGGAGGCTGTTTAGGACTACAAACCTAATCACCAACAGTAAGCTTTGTAAAGCCAGGGCAACCTCCCTTTTGAGTGTAAGGTGTGCACGTTAAATTATGGTATTTTAAATACTGGATGTTATTTACAAGTAGTGATCTCACTAATGACACCTCATAAACCACCTGCTTGACAAATGTATTTTTTTAACCTGTATGAGGTTTTTTATAACCAGTCTCAGAAGAACTGCTATTAAGTGTCCAGAAACAACCTGTTTGTAAATTAATTTTCTCAGCCTACATGTGAAGCTTTGCAAATCGCTTGCACTGCAGTGGTCATTGGCTGGATGTAGGAGAGTGAAAATGTTTGTGTAAGTTGGTGATGCTGCTCATCCTCCTTCTGACCAACAGCAAAGTCTGTGCTCAGATCATCCTCAAGTGAAGGGTGGGGCACACTGGGTTAAAACAATAATCCAGTTAACCTTGTGATAAATAAACAGTAATTTCTTCAGGGATGCTGGAAAGTGTGCCTATTCTGGTGTCCCTCTTGTGTGTAGAGGGGGCAGATTTTCCAATAAGGAAAATCTTAGTAAAGGATAAGGATCTTCGGGCTGCCCTGTGACTTCAGAAAGACTCTGAAAATCTTACTGAGCCAGATCTGGGAAACTGATGAAAAGGTTCCTTACTATGGTGAGGGGAACCAATTTCCTGCTTTTTTTGTGCAATCCTTTAGGAATTGTATCTGGTGAGAATGAATTGTCTAGGGGGTGGAAGACTCATCTTGCTTTTTTTTTTTCTATTAATATTAGAAGTCTGAAACGTTTTTTAAGCTGGGCAGGCATTTTACCTTGGCATTTCCATTCCACTCCCTGTGTGTGTGGGCAGGCAGATTGTGGCCAGACCAGTTTACATTCTGGTGCTTTCAAAGTAAGCAGTGATAAACTTCTAATGATACAAAATCTGGTTCCCTAAGACCCATCTCCTGTTTAGTGTTGGCGTTAGGGGCCACTTTGTGACTCGGATCCATCAGTGCAGACACAAGAAAAGCCTTGAGGGATGAGTAAGCTGAGATGACTTGAGAGGCTTGTGGGCTACAAAAGGATGGCTCATAATGACTGGAATGAGGCTTCAGGTTGCTACAAAAGATGTCTGCAGATGGTGTTTGCTTTTTGGTGATGAGAAAGGCACCAAAAATGGACTGTAGTGCAGGAATTGGTTTTCATGGGAGGAGTTGAGTCCTTGGGGCATAGTTTGGGCATAGGAGTGGCACTTTAAAGGCCCAGCAGGTGGAAAGCTTTTGAGGGGTAGGACCAGGCAGACATGGCTGTTCTTCCACCCAGCCTGCACAGTCTTGTATTTGCATTTTTTTTCCTGATAGCAAAACCAATGTGTTGTTTCCATGTGAGGGTGGCTGCAGACAGGTTTGATATGACCCATCAGAGTGGTGCAGAGGCATCTGCAAAAACCTGTTCTGAATGTTTTGAGGAATTTGTTTGGTCCAGTTTTTATTTAAACAAGGAAGATACCGGAATATTTTGGGTTTCTCTTCTGGAAGGACTGTACCTTCTCAGTCTCTCTGCAGTTCCGTATCATTTACGTTGGCAGGATGCTCAACAAAGCACACACCACTTGAATATTTTGTGAGATCATTGGCTTATTATGTTTAGTTCAGGAGATATCCTTGACACTGGAACTTGTGATCTCTTGTGGACTTGGCTGAGAGGAAAAAATGCATCTTGGGAGGTGAATGGTTTGTGAGTTGTCATCAGTGATACCACTCCTTGTAAATCGTTGCCTAACTATTTTTTTATATTTGGAAATGTGCAAAGCCCTGTCAGTGTGCCAGTTTTACAGAACTGCTGAAGAAAGTGTAGGGAAGAGCTCATCTTGCACCACTTAAGGGAGCTCTTCCTGTGGAGGTTGAGTGAGGGACTCTGAACTCTGCAGATCAAAGGCAGACACACTTCACCAACCAGGAACTTCAGAGGTTTAGCTCCAGGCAACATTCAGTGGTTGCCCTCCAATTCTGAGCTCTCTGCTAATAAAACTCCTTTCTCCTTCCCTGAGCTGTACCTGGTTGCACATGAGGGACTGTGATTTGGGAAGGGAAGTGGGGAGGGATGTGTTTGTGGCTTTGCAGTTTCAGACATGTTCTCTGGGGGTTTTATAAGCTATTTAGTGAAACTGAGCTGCAACAAAGAAGGAAAATACCTCTTAGTTTCCTCATATTAATACGTGATTAAACAAACAAACCCATAACAATTGTCAGCTATTTTTGGTATGGGGAAAAAATATATATTATTTTTATTTTGTGGTTATCTTTTCTTTAAATTAACTTCATTTGTTGCCAATGGTAGGGTGAAAAGAGAGAGGGGAAATCCCACATTTTCTAATCTTTATATCTCACATGAGCTAAGCCTCTATTCTGTGCTTGTTAGGTGATTTCCATTTGAGCAGCTTGAACATAACAAAATTAAAGATTCAAAATGAGCCCGTGGGGCAAACTGATGGACTGTTCCCATTCTTTAGAGGGAAGGCACGTGGGGAGAGCCAAGGCTGGCAGCAGGCAGAGTTCTGTGTGGCTCTGTGGAACTGTGACCTTGCTGCAGGTTAAAACTGTGCAGGAACTCACTTTGGATACTCCTCAGGTCACACATTGGAGAAGGAAATCTCTCCTGGTCCATCCTGGCTGCATCTGGTTTGAAAATACCCCTGTGATCTCCATGTGAATTCTTTTTGCTGTAGGATACACACTTACCACAGTGTTTCCAGACCAGTGGGGTGTTTTGAACCCAAAGAACACCTTATCTGCATCTGTGCCTGTCTCCCTGATTTCTTTCCTTGCATGACGTAAATTTGCCTTGGCTTATTTGTGTCTGGGGCAGATACTTTTTATCTGTGGTTCATGAGCAATGGGCTGATAAATAAGGTGATACCCTGTGATGTTATTACGGATTGTTCTGGGCTTTACTTGATTCTGAGCTACTGCAGGAATTTTTTAATTGCCACTGACTGGAGCACTTTTTAAACAAATTAAAAAACAAACCCCAAGCCCCACCGCCAAAGCAAAACATGGCCCTTCTGTGTTTTTGTACGCTGGATTCTTTGCCTTGGAGGTAATTAAATATGTAACTGTTCTCCTTAATGGGATTTCTACACAGCAGTGTTTCTTACCAAGCATGTCTGGGTGCAGCTGGTTGAACGGAAACACAATAAACACAAGAAATAGCTGGTGTTGTACTGAGGTTCTTAAATACATGTGTGTGTGTTATGTATTTATTTAAGAGCAGATCCTGTGGAGCAGCTTGAGTTATACTGAGTAGTCTGGAGAGCTTTTTGAAGTGAGCTTGGAAAGGGCAGGTTCAGTTCTGGGGGGCAGGTTTGGCTGGTCATGGTAAGTGTTCTGTGTCCTCTGGTTGTAAGAGACCATGTTGTAATTGCTGGGGGAGGTGGAGTGGGGTGATTATTATTTGCTTGTGTGTTTTGTTTCTTTTTATTTTGCTCTTTGGGTTTTTTTGTGGCTTTGTTTTGTTGTTTTTTTTTTTTTAAAACTACTATAACTTGTCTCTTCCCCTGTATTTCCAACAAATAAAAAGATGAGTTTGGATGTAGGTCAGAACTGTAATTGCTCACCATCAGGAGAGGAGGGGTGACTTGCTTTGAAACCAGCCCCATCTATGATAACCTTGCAGTTTGTCCTTCTCAAATCATAACTGTGTGCTGGGGACTTGACATCTCATGGCCAGGGATGAAAGTCTTTTATCGTCATTTGAGCACCCTGACTTCATCGAAAGACTAAACTCTACGAAGCAGGCCCATGGGAAGGGCAGTACAGACTGCCTTGGCAGCCTTGAGCTCCACAGTTTACATAGTTTTTTGGTACTGTTTAAGTGTTTGCCCCTGCAGTGTGGTCTTGAAGGAGTCCTGTTTAGAAATAAATGGGGTTTGTTTTCACAGGAGCTTATGTGGCAGTTTTGTCTCCCTTGTAGATCTCCTTCCTCCACAGTCCAAGCACACACAGCTCAGTGTGGATGCAAAGTACCTTCACAGATCAGTTCTCCAAGTGCAGGTTCAGGCCTATTCCACTGTTGTTATGTAGTCCTGCAGTTCTGATGTGTGGAGCAAAATGTGCTCTTTTTTCCTGCCTTTGCTCTCTGACATTTTTCAGGTAGCTACAAATGTGCCTCCAGCTCTGGAACCAACAACTGTGGGGGCCCAGGAGTAGAAGCTGTGGGTGCCTGTTGTGACTGACTGGGTGGAATGGGACAAACAGGTTATGCAGAAGGAACTGTGTTTGTCAGCAGTGCTTCTGCCAGGGCAGTGAGGCTGGGAATGCAAAGAAAATTGTTTTGTTGTCAACCCTTACTTTGGAAGCAATGCACTGCCTCTGAAAGGCTTGTCTTACAGCCTGAGAAATTTAAGCACAACAGAAAAGTGATGATTGTGGAGATAGCAGAGAAAGTTGTTGGCCAGTGGTATTTTGGTTGCTTGGCAGGACTGGGAGACTGTCTGCTGCTCCTCAGAAAACACACAGCTCTGAAGTGCAAAGCAATGCACAACAAAAATCCCAACAAAATCCCCCAACCTACTAACCAGCCCCACCACAGAAACAAACTTTGTTCATCTTGGGATGTTTGCAGGCACTGTTGTTACTGCCACAGGAGTGACTGGCTGGAGGCACAGCACTTGTTTGCATGGATTCTGTGGGATGAGGAGCCCAGGCTGGTGGCCAGGTCATGTTCCAAGTCTCTCCTTACTGGGCTGGCCTGCTGAAACAGAGACCAGTAGATAGAGAGCTAAAGATTATGTGTTGAGCCCTGGATGATGCTGCTGTTCATAAATAGGGAACCAAGCAACACGCACGTGGAAGTTGTCTCTGGGTTTCTTCTAACGTCCTGGAGGACTGAATGTACCCTATAAAGTTATTACATGTTGTTTTCTTTCCATTGCCATCTGTTATCTCTCTTCTGGTCCTTATCTTTAACTCTGCAAATCCTCTCAGAAATGTCTTGAAAACACTGAAAGGGGAAGCTGGCTCTTAGGTAATGCTTTTATTCATGGAATATTTGTTTTGTTTGCACCACCCTCTTTATTTCATCCTGGTGTCTTTTTATGTATTTTGGGTGCAAGACTGCTGTGATCTAACTTGTTGATTCCAGTAATACCATGTCATGTAATTTAAGAATGAAACACTAGAAATCTTAAATTCTGTAAGCTTGTCCCTCAAAAATAAATAGTATTAGATGCATCAGCCTTTTCCATCTGACGAACATCCAGTGAATAAGCAACTTGTTTTTGTGCTCATGGAAGCTTTTCTTCCTCAATCTTAAATTTTAGAAACACTGAGAGTGATCTCCTGCTACACATAATGCCTTATTGTTATTTTAGGGATTTAGGGCAGTGTGAGTTCCCAGGGATGCTCTCCCTGTATGATATTGCTCCTCTTCAGTGCTTTAATATCCTCACAATAAAGTCTTAGGATAGAATGAATAAGGGTGACTAAAAGGAAAATGGGCAATAAGATGCTAATGATGTTTCTGGCATTCGGGGTGTGAAAGCAAGGAGAATGCATGTGAAGAGCATTCAGTTTATGCGCTTTGATCTGTTTTTAGGATGAGAAACTATCTTGAAATGCTGCAGGTCCTTATGGCTGCTGAGCTGCTTTCAAGTGTTGAGAAGTTTCGAAACAGGGTGACAGAAGGATTGTTCTGTTTGTGAGGGTGGGAAAGGACTTTCCCCCTTCCTTTGGTAGCTCAGAATCCTTTTGCTTGCTCTCCAAGCGAAGGCAGTCACAAGCCATAGCTGAATATGATACTGTTTGTTCCGTTTATATAAATTTTGCTTTGAGTCGAGTTCTGGCAGCTTTGCTGAGTGGGAAGCTGATATGTTTGGCCTCTGTAATGGCTGTGTGGGCTGTCATTAGGAGGTGTTTTGCAGAAGTTGCTGTATCTTACCTTCTCACTTCGTTCTAAAGCTTCAACATGCGATCTGCCCTCTCCCAGCTGGCACTGAGTTTGTGGGTCTGAAGTGGATTTAAAATCCCTGGGCTGCCAGGCTTGCACAGGATGGAGCTCGTGTTGCAGATCGGGTGGGAGCTGCTGCTCTGCCTTTCTGGGTTTGTTCCCCGAGTATTTTTACTATCACAGTACCTGCCTTGCTGTGTAATCATGGAATAGGGCCTTGCATTACCTTTCCATGTTTAGTTAAGCCTAAAACACATGATCCTGACCTAAGCTAAGTACTAGTTGTTATTGGAAGCTGGGAGCTGCTTTAGTAAAGAAAAACAGGATGAATCTGAAAAACATGAGGACCATGAGGGAAAGAAAAAGTTACCAGGTCAAACAGCAGGACATAAAGGGCTGTGTTGGATTGAAGATGGTGTGAAGTTCCTTGCTTTGGTAAGTAGTTCATCCTGCAAGATCACAGAAATAAAGTATGCCAACAAATTAGCTTTTAAATAGTTGAATTAAAAAATGAAGTTACAAAGGAAAATTACTTCTTTCCCTGGCAGTTGTGCCTATGACTTAAGGACAGACCTCATGGAGACCCCAGGACTGGTGATGTGGGTATGTAGGTGGCACTTGCCAGTGTTGTCAAAGGCTGCACCACATGTAAAGAAGGCAAGTGTTGCTACGTTCTCCAGAAAAACACTGGAGATTTCCCTCTAAATTATCTGTTTGTGTGTAAGAATTTTAACTTCCACAGCCATGAAATTCTCTTTAGAGTTTAGGCAAACATTCATTGTGGAGGCCTACAAAACATCAAGGCAGACATGAGCAGGAGAGCAGCTAGCAGATAAGCATTGCAAATGCTCAGATACTTATCTGAATCTTTTTGGTTTAGAAATTGGGTTTGGGAATCTTGAGAGAGCCTGTTCTCACGATAAGGTGCCTTGTAAAGCCCAGGCTCCCACTAGTTGAGAACAGCACAGGTTCAGCCTTTTCATTTCAAGTGTTGAATCCCAGTGCTGAAGTGAGGTGGTCTAAGTTGTGCCTTGCATCTAAATGTTACAGTTAGGGTCTCAGGATAAAAGTTTATAGGAGGAAGGAAATTTGGTATTAGAAACAGTTCTTTTGTTAACAACCTAAATGCTTTTATTGAAGTGCTCCAAGTGTAATGCATCTGCAAAAAGGCAGCAGGAAGGGCTGTAAATGTGCCCTTTTCTGACTCTTGGCTCTGGTGATCCACACAAGGCCCTGCTCTCCCAAGGCCTCAGGAAATCAGGATGTGGCTATACTAGTGATCTTGTGATGACCATTCTTCCAGAATGATCCATGTTCCTCTGGTCTGAGGGAATTGCTGAGCCCATGCTGGAGATTGTCAGGACAGAGGTTGTTGGAAGTATATATATATACATAGTATATAAGTAGGTCATGGAATGAACTTTTAAAGCTATTTTGGACTAAGAATCCATTGAGAAACTCTGATTTTATCCAACTCTTTGAGCAGCTTATACCTGACATCACTCCAAATACATCTCCAAATGTTCTAGCTTTAGCCAGAACCTTCTGTTACCTGAGAAGAGGGACACACACAGAACCACTGTAACCTCAGATTGAGCTTTTACATGTGTGTGTTGTGGAAATGTGTTAGTGCTCAGCTGATGGGTGGTGGCTTAAATCTCTCTACAGATAATCAGTAATGAGTCTGGAGTTAAAAATAGGGCATATAGTGTAGAAAGGTGGGGCAAATACTTCTGACAAAAAAATAAAAGGTGCTTCAATAATTTTCTTTTTTTTTTTTTTCTACATGGTTTAGTGAAGTTTGGTGGAGTCTTGTTATGGGCATCCCAATTTTCAGCAGACCATAAGTGTTGGTGCCATGGGATGGACAGGTACAGGAATGGGGGATGTAGAGGAGCCAGTGCTGCCCTGCCAGGCTGGAGCTGGCAGAGGTGGAGCCACACACACGGATGTGGGGCAGGGAGGGATGCTTGGGTGTGCTTTGTGACTTACAGAAATTCCCCTTTTGTAGAAAAGGAGAAAACCATTTGAATCCACTGTCATTTGTAAAAGCATGACCAGGTAAGGTCAGTGATAGGTGTTTTTGCTCCATTTTCTGTGTGTCTCTTTGTAGAAAAACAAGCAGTGTCTCCATCTCAGATGCATCTCGCAAAGTTTATTGGCCATATATTTTTACTCTCTATTCTGT